>JAFBJS010006231.1:328773-343092 GCA_016785265.1 Paraplagusia blochii
CACTCGGGTTCAGATCAGGGGGGCCGTTCTTCCCAATCACACCCCTCCAGGTGTCACTGTCATTGCCCACGTGAGCATTGAAGTCCCCCAACAGGACGATGGAATCCCAGTGCCTGCAAGAAGGTCGGGTACTCTACACTGCCATTCGGCGCATAGGCCGCAACCACAGTGAGAGTCCTTTCCCTGATACTTAAAATCAGGGAAATCAGGGGCCTGATACTTAAAAGTAGTATCAGGCCCAAAATGAACCCTACATCGTGTGTCCACTGATAGTTTTTTTTTTTTTTTTGTTCAATGTGTGAACTAGCAGATTGTACAGGTCCTTCCCTGTGGCTTCCATGGAAACATTCACACAATGAACTGAACAGTTTTTAAAATCTGAATATAATTCCACATCAGAAAATGGATCCGTGTTGTTGGGTGCCACTGTGCCTTCGCTATAGTCCATCAGCAGGATTTTATGTTTATCCACCAGTTTGTTCCACCAGTGGATCAGTAATTGTCTCATAGTGCGCTCCAATCTGGTCCCCAGTTCTTTAGCCAAACGCTCTGCATTGTCCAGCCAGCTCCACAACACATCCCAGGGTAGACACTCCTGCAGCACGCAGCTTCTCGTCTAGAGTGGGTCCGCACCAGACTGGAAGATCCTAAAAACCTCCACTGAGGACCGGCTCCTCCAGGAGCCAGTATAAAAATTCTGTCAATTTTCTTTTTGATTAAATTCCATACGGTTAAAACAGTCCAATAAAAACGAGGCAACGATATAGAAAGAGGTTTCTTAGCCTCTATTAAAAACATGTTTTCACCCGGCCCCAGTCCACCAAGCTTTTTTTAATATGCAGCAGGCCAGTGGTCTCCACACCAGGTTTGGAGGTCCAGCCAACAGCCTTTGGATAAACTGGAGGCGGAATGTAGCGCCCTGACTGGCCAGGTGGATTGGGCCTTGGCCTCCTTCCTCTTTCGGTAAAAATAAAACGTTCTGGGATACCCAGTGCAACTTATCCCAATAAAATTTGATAAGTACCCTTTGTATCTGAGAGAGCAGGAAGACTGGAGGGTCCACACAGGCCAACCTATGCCACAGAGCAGACGAGACCAGGTTACATATTTGGTAACAGCATCTCCATTTTTTTAAGCGTCCCTCCACTTTATCTAAAGCTCCTTCCCAGTTTCTTTCTAAAAAAGTATTGCTATCTAAAAACACCCCACAGGGGACAGGTGTTTTGCATCCAAAAGAAACCATTTTGTAACCAGTTTTCTATAACGTGACAACTCCTTGACAAGGGTTTAATTTTTTTATGAACGGAGGGGCATTGGATATCGTTATTTTCTTACTAGCACTGACGAGAGGAAGAACGGGTATAAATGTGTCATTCACAACCACACCGGACTCCACCACTGCTGCTACTTTGTCCGTAATATCCAGGAAGAGCACCATGGCTCCATTCATTCGTGAAGCAGACTTCACACTGCCGTATCCTACCACCTTACCAATAGCCAAACTAACTTCTTCAACTGAACATCTGGTCGATGGCAAGAGTTTGATAGCATGATGGCGTGTCAGATTCTGAGAGAGAGAGAGAGATGTTTTTTTCTTTTTTTTTTTACAAAAGCGTTTTATTTACAGTTTTTTATAGATAGCTATTTACATTTTTCATAAAAATTAAAAGTGTGTGTGTGTGTGTATATGGATGTGTGTGTGGTTATGTCAATAATATTTTTGAAAACAACAATTGGTTCTCTTGTACTTTACATAAAATATCGTTAAAACACCAGAGTCACCTGTATGTTTAAAAAACCTGTACTCCAGCTACAGTTTGTCTCTGACGTTGCAGAGCCAGTCGGCTTTGGCGTCCTGTCCATCTCTGTTCTTGGTCTTGCTTTTCCTGCTCACTGGTATGGCTAATTTGGCCTCACCACAGATAAAATTTAGGAGCTACGACCTCTCTTTTTTCAACTTATTATATTCTGGCCCCAAAATTAAAAAACCTCTTTTTAAAGCAGAAGGGGCATTTATCTGTTTGACCAGGATCAAGGACAGAGATGAATGAACAGAGCCGCATCCAGGTTACTCACCCGCCACAGGATGCAGCTGGTCACGTCTCGTTAAAAACGGCTAAAATGTCGGGTGGTAATAAAAACCAGAAGTTTTTTATAAAACTCGATGGGCGCCTTTGCGCCCCTGCATGCCTTATAGGGCAGCGTGAAGCTCCTCAATCCTTAGAGGCTCATTGAGCCGAGTGTTCGTTTCATCTGAGACTTGAGGAAGCCCAAGATCTGTCTAATGTTAGAATTGAGTTAAAATGCTAGTAGGCGCTTCTGGGTTTAAAATTCCTGATCAAAGCTTGACTTAAGAGCAGGCAGTGATCAGTAAAACCTACAGGTGTTATAGTACACCTTTTAAAAATGTAAAAATAATGTTTAAAACAGTAAAAGCGATCAAGTCTGGCCGAGGAGATTGTGCTCTCTCTAAGGTGGGACCATGTAAACTGTCTGGAGTCTGCGTGCATCTCTCTCCATACATCCGCCAGGCCGTGAGACTGGACTCAGTGCAATTAAAATCTCCTCCCCAAAAATAAAAAATCCTCCCGGGCGCATTCATTTAAAACCTCCCCAAGTTTCTTTAAAAAAAGTATCGTCTCTGCACCGACTGTTGGAGCATACACATTAATAAAAAACATCTTAAAATGAGGGAACTGAACTTTAGCTAAAAGCAGCCTCCCCATAATAAAATGCTTGACCTCCAGTGTGACTGGATAGAGGTTCTTGGAGAGGAGGAAGCCAACCCCACCACTCAAGTTGGTGTTGTGGCTGAGAATTACTTCCCCCTCCCACTCTCTCTTCCAGTCTACCTCGCTCGCCGTGTCACTGTGAATTTCCTGTAAAAAAAGGATGTTTATTTTTTTTAGCTGTGGCTGCGTTAAAAACTAATCTTCTTTAAACCGCGTCTCTGGCACCATTAGTGTTGAGAGAACCAATGTTAAAAGTGTCCATGCTTGTTTGTTAAAAAGTCATAAAACCAACATAAAAAAACATTTCCCCTCTTTTTCATTGATTTGTCTTTTTGCTTTTAAAGTTTTTTTTTTTTTTTTTCTCAAAACCTCCTGGTCTGTGACACCAGACTCCTCCCTCTTGCTCATGTGGAGCCTGGCCGAGGTATAAAACATTAAAAACTCTGGAAAATGTTATTCAATTTTTACGCCGTGTTGGTTTTTTGTCATTTTCAAAAATCTTTTAAGTTCTTCTGACGTATACAAACTTTTCTGTTGGCTGTTGCATATCTTTAAGTTGGGGGCGTCACTATCGTCTGATACTGACGCTTCGCTTCCGCTTTTGTCTGTTCTCATGTCTTCCTCTTGGTGAATTTTGTTGATTTTTTATCAGTTATGTTTTTTACTTTTCTTCTCCTTTTCTGCGATGGCTTTAGAGTCTCCAGCTCCATTTATGCTTCCTCTACTAAGTCCCATGACGCCCACTCCCTGCCTGCTCCTTCCTGCTCCTCTACCACCCTGGCTTCTTTTTCTTTGACATTTTTTTCTTCTCCAACTACCTTCTCTACCTCCACCATAACCCCTTCCTTATTTACACTGACTCCTTCTTCGCCACTTGTGCCCTCCCCCTCAATATTTACACCCCCCCAATCCCCCCTCTATATTTACACCCTCCTCCCCGATATTTACCCTTCGCTCCCCGTTATTTATACCTCCCTTCTCGCTATCTACAATTTTATTTTCAATATTTACATCTTGCTCTCTCGCCAGACACGCTGACGCACGCGGAGCCGCGATCGGTCTCCCGGTCGTTGTTCCCGCTCTGGCGGGGCTAGTCGCCGCAGCAGGACTGGACTGTGCGGCCACGGCTGCCCACCGCCCCAACAGCACCAGTGGCGTGGTTGTTGCTGTTGCCTGCGCAGCGCCGTACTCTCTACCCGGACTGGACACCGCCTGCTGTGGACAGTCTTTAACGGTGTGTCCCTCAGCCCCGCAACCAAAGCAATTCATCCCCGCTGAGCTCGTGAAAATCATGTAGTCATAAGGTTGAGCTCTTCGTTCGGGTTGTTGAGTATCATAAATAACTGTCTATTGTAAGACACTACGTGTTTCAACAGTGGGGACTTGCACTCGGACAAGATCTTACGGATCGGTGAGACCACCGTATCGTGTCGGGACAGTTGCTGAGTAACTCGTCAGTGATGAAGGGGGGGGGGCGTTGGACACGATCACCCTGGTTGCGACTGGGACAACGGAACCACTAGCAGAAAGTTGTCCCTCACCGTAATGCCTGTCTCCACAATCCTGTTTACCTTGTCCACCCAATCCAAGAACTGAACCAGGGTGTTGTTCATGCGGGCAGCCGATTGGACGCTGTCGTATCCAACCTTCTTCCCCACCGCTAACCCGATCTCCTCCCAGTACACGGGAACTGTGCGGCGATCTTAATGCCATGTTTCCGTGTTAGTTTTGCTAGCTCTGCCTGCATCTTGGCGTGGTAGCCGTCGACAGGTCGAGAAGCAAAACCGGAAAACAAATCACCCAACAGAAAAAACCCGGACCCCCAAGGAAGTGCTTCAACAGTGTTTAATAACCACCACCAATTAATGTGCTTAAGATAAATACAGATACATATAGAAAGAAAATAGAGTGAGCGTAGCTCATTCACACAGCTCACTCGCTCACACACGCACTCACTCAGAGAGAGAGAGAGAGAGAGAGACGGAGAGAGACTCTGGACTGTCTTTCTGTCTGTTTCTGTCCATCTATTTGTCACCACTTGGGGGTTAACTTCTCGCCCTGGTCTTGATTGGAATACACATGATTGTAGTGCACCATGACGATGCTGTTGTCTGTTGCCCATCTTCTCCAGTCCCTTGCCCTCGCTGCACAGACTGTAGCTTCAGTGCATTCAGGTCAGTGTGGTCTGTATTTAACTTGACTCAAATGTGCTGTAGCCGCTGCTGTTGCTGTTGCTTGTGGAACTGACCTAGTTTTCTTGCTCAGCCGGGCGTTTTTCTAATACCAACTTAGCAGCACAGGCTGTATACCAGGTACCACTGCAATGCAAATAATAAACCGATACATGCATTGGAACTCTCACTCACACTCCAGGGGACAGTTTGTGTAGTTGTGTTCTGTCTTTCTTTGTGAAAATACCATTCAGTCAACAATCAGTGAGAGGGTTCATCAAATATATATTTTTGTGGTTCAAAATGCAATGTATTCATAGTTTGGGTTCACGTTGTGATTTTGTTTAGTATCGTATCAATACTTTTTCATTTCTTAATTTTGGTTTAAAATGCAATTAATTCACAATGGGTTTTTTTTTTGGTCAGGATTCATTTTGGTAACATTTTTTTTGTTCAGGATAAAATGCTAACATGATCCATTAGTATCTTTGTTTGGTAGCAATTTATTCACAATTTATTTTTTGTTTAGGATACAATTTATTTACAATTATGTTTAGATTATGGATGCAATATCTTCTTTTTGGTTAAGGATGTTAAATCATCGCAATTCTTGTGATTTATGGTGTGATTCACCTTTTATGGATTAAGATTGAAATTATTAGATTTTTTTTGTGAATATTTAACATTTCTTCAATTAGAAATGTATCCAGAAATCTTTTTTGCTGCTTCACAATATGATTTATTCACAATGTTATCTTTGGTTCAGGATGGTTCAGCACTCTTTTTATACCGATGTATGCCTGAATTATTGCAATATGAATTGTAACAATATGAATTATAACAATGTGTTTGTGTTGGACACTGTAATTAGCTAAAAAAAATCATTAACATTATAAACTGGGATTTTTGAGCCCTCACAACAATAGGCAAATAAAAAAGGCAAACAGATAGGAATAGCATCAAACAAAGTAAACAGCACCCTGTTAAAGTATTAATGAGCATTTCAACATTGCCACAATATAAACGATTCTTCTACTTGCAGATCACATGCGAGACAGTAACAGGCAGAAATTTGCTGGCAAATGTCGGAGAAATACTTACAAATGCCATTTGGCATGACATACAGTAGCATGGCTTGAAAAACTCTACACGTTTAGGGAGTCCAGTGTCTTGAATGGGAGAGGATAGCTGGTTATTCTGCACATTGCCCTTCATGATTTTATTTTTTTTTTTTTAATCGCTTTTGTTATTGAGTGATCTTTATCGTATTTAACTTTGACTCTGAGAAACAGTTCTGTTACTTTTTTTTTTTTTTATTGTGTTCATTCCTAATAATTTTCAGTATGGAACAACTGGACAACAGTGTCAGTGGTGATTTGTGACAGAAGAGTGTCAACTAACGTGAATGGAAAGGTTTACAGGACAGTTGTTAGACCATACTCTAGGGAGAACAGTGGAATGGTGAGGATACAAGGAGGTGGTTCAGGTCCAGGAGTTTAGATACTTAGGATCACCTGTTCAGAGCAGTGGAGACTGTGGACAAAAAGTAAAGAAAGGAGTCAAGACAGCATGGAAAAACTTGAGAAAAGTCTAAGGAGTGATTTGTGATAGAAGAGTGTCAGCTAAGGTGAAGGGAGAGGTGTATAGGACACTTGTGAGACCAGCCATGATGAATGGATTAGAGACTTTAGGAATAGGTAGAAAACAGGAGGGAGAGCTGGAGGTTGCAGAGTTAAAGATGCTGAGGTTCTCTAACTAAGATGAACAGTATCGGGAATGAGATGATTAGGAGGAAAACACAGGCAAGAAGGTTTGGAGAAAAACTAGAGAAGCTAGATTAAGATGGTTTGGATATATTCAGAGGAGGGAAAGTGGTTATATTGGTAGAGGAATGGTAGAGATGGAGCTACCAGGTAGGAAAAAAGTAAAACCATAAAGGAGATTTATGGATGCAGTGACAAAGGACATGGAGGTAGTTGGAGTTAATGTTGAGGATACAGAGGACAGGGTGAGATGGAACACCAACACCGTACCACCATTGTCCCGTACCTCATCGGGCAATCATCGTGGTAATAATGAG
This sequence comes from Paraplagusia blochii, assembly GCA_016785265.1. Taxonomy (NCBI): domain Eukaryota; kingdom Metazoa; phylum Chordata; class Actinopteri; order Pleuronectiformes; family Cynoglossidae; genus Paraplagusia; species Paraplagusia blochii. The sequence goes on from JAFBJS010006231.1 coordinate 335,757, forward strand.
CACCCACGGCTGAGGTGCGTCGGCCTGTAGGGGGGGCTTTGCTGCTCTAATGTAGAGAAATACAGTAGAGGCAAATGGAGCATGTGAAATCTGATCTGTAGAGAGCTCTCAGTGGGCTTTAAAGTAACTAGACTGCTTAAAGGCAACAGAGTGGGTGGTCAGAGATCAGAGTGGATAAATGAGAATGATAGTGGAAGGCTGTCAATTCTGTGCTGAGGCAATTGTGTCTGTGCATCTGTTCCCAGGTTTAAATGAAGCTACATTGTTTATTGTTTATCGTTCATGTATGTTTACATGCACTGAAAGTATTTGCTCTACGTGCCAAACATATGGCGTTCTAATGAGTAATGAGCTTTAAGCAGCAGAGATTAGTTCATGCAAAGGAAACAATATATAAAGGGAAAACCTGAACAATGTGGTCTGTGCAATACAATACAGTGATGAGTGTTCCAATCTGTATATTGGGGTGACAAAGGAACCACTCTGCAAAAATATCCACAGAAGATCAAGGATCGTTGTACGAGTCATTCCGCTCTGGTGAAATGATCTACCAAGAACTATCCGAACAGGAGAGTCTAGTGTAGAAATTGTCTTAAAGGAACTCCTGACACAGCACTTCAGAGAACCCCGAGTGGTAGAGGAAAACCCCCTGTTTTCCTCTATCACTGGCGTCTTCTATCTTGTTTAGCTTTTTTTTTTTTTTTTTTTTGCTAATCTAAAGTTCTTCTTAAGTTCCTTTATGTAAAATTATTGTTTATCCTCATCTCATGTCAGTCCATCCATCTTCATCTGCTTAACCGTTGTAGCTGGGATTAGAACTTGCCGAGGAGGTATGGAAGTCACACAGAGGTGACAGGAGTAGATAGGAGGATACACGAAGATTTGCGGAGACAGATGGAAAGTGTGTGGACAGTGTGGAAACAGAAGGAGACACAAGGAGAAAGGGACAAACAGGAGGCAATGCGAGGAGACAGTGAGTCAGGAGAAGACAAGGACGGGGGAAACCAGAGGAGACAGAAGGAGACGGGAAGAGAGAGGCAGACAGTGTGGAGGCAGAAGGAGACTGTAGGAGTCAGGATGAAACAGAGGAGAAATTTGAGGTTTTAAAATGGAACTTTATTGACTAGGTACAAATCAGTTGTGATCCTTTGTCAGTAGAAAAAACTGCTTTGGTGTAGCCTTTGCACTGACATTGCTACAAAACACATTGACCAGAGAACAATACAAATTCAACATATGAATAGTTATCTGGGTTCCTGCAGAAACTAAAATATAGCCTCAGCCTGGCCGTAACATTCTCCCTCCGCAGCATTAAGCACAGGCCCCCTTGCAAACTGTTCACTGATGTGTCAGTGGAGATGGAGGAGACAGGGGAGGTGCAGGAGACAGGGGGACAGGAAGAGATTTGATATTTTAAAATCGAATTTTATAGCCTAAATGAAAAAAAAAAAAAGGGGTGCTCCACTGTTAAAAAAAATACAGCCAGTGTGGCTGTCGAACTGTGCATTGATATGCATCTAAGAGTCATTATTAAAGAGCCCAACAAGAAACAGTCAAATGAGGAACTGAGCAAACTGCAGTCCACCATCAAATACATGGGACAGTATTTCAAGGGTGCTCCAGCCTAAGCCCGGCCACACTCTCCCTCCACAGGATCACAACATCAAGCACAGGAGGTGACAGGGGACATGAGGAGACAGGAAAGACGGAGAAGGACAGAGGACACAGGGTGACAGAAGGAGAGAGGGGGATGATAAGAGAGACATGAAGACATATGTTTCTGGGCTGCACAGAAACAATAGTAAAACCTTTTTTTTTTCATTTTGTTTATCAACTGATCCTGAATGTTTTACTTTGAAAAGTTCTAGCTTTCTTTGTGTATGTTGCTAGCCTTCGTCAGCAGTCTTAAATACATCATGTGTCTTTTAAAACAGTCGGATCTGGCTGGTTACATATGTAAATATATTTAAAAATGCAAATGCAAAAGCTTACAAATTAATAATATTTAAAAAAAAATACACCTAAAAGGATTGACCTGTGAAAAAAACAAAAACAAAACAAAATTCAGACATTTAATGGATCCATAGTACAAAAGGTTTGGGACCACATTGTGGTGTGGCACCAGGAGAGGCAACTAGTCAAAACATACTGTATTCTAGATAAGTTGAGAATCTCTGTTCTATAGAGCATGTACTGTATTAATTTTGGACTGTTGTTTTACATGTACACTCTATGTAATGATGGCGGTGCTGCCACTCGGGCATGTTGCCCCTAGCAGCCTGTTCTTAGAGACAGGGAGAACAGGACAGTGTCTCCTTCCAGGAGTGTGGGCGTATAGCTCTGGACACCTAATTGCAGCCCTGGCTCCCAGAGCCTGCCTCCAGCTCCCACGGCCCCTGTGCTTGGGTGCATCTTCCCTGGCTGAGTCAGATGATAGGCTCCCCTTGTCTCTGATGCTTTGGTCTCAGGAGGTCTCCACCTTAGTGCAGAACTAGGCTGTGTCTGATTAGCCGGCTTAAATGAGCTCCCCAGTCAACTGGCAACCTCGTCATTCTCTCTGTTGACAGTGGTGAGGCACGCTGCCAGACAGTATGGGCCCCTCATTAGTTTGATCAGGAGATTTCTTCATTATGCCCAACAAACACTGGTGTTATTGTTCTGCTAGGGCCTCATTTTGGTTTGTCTGTTTGAAATGCTAGTTAACCTTGTAGCTAGCTGCCGACTAACGTATTAACAAGGTTGTTTTTTTTTGTTTTGTTTTGTTTTGTTTTGTTTTGTTTTTCGTCCGGGGTTGTGTTGTATGCTGGTGTGTGCTACAGTAATTGGTGCTTTTTTTTATACCTGGTCCACCAAGAGTAGGACAATGGTCAAAGTCAGTGGAAGAAGGGCTGGTAAACAGACCAGTTACACAGAGTAGTGACCCCGATCCTTGCCCAGGTAAATGAAGTAGCTCAGACCAATGCCCCAGGTAGGTGGTGGGGCCAGGTCAGTGGAATGGCCCAGTGACCCAGTTCACTAACCCAGGTCAGTGGTCCACAGATGGTGTCAAACTATTGTTTTGTTGTTGCTGTTGTTTTGGCAGTAACATTTTGATTGAGAATTCTTGTGAAAATTTCACATCAAAGTGAGCCACCACAGTGTGTCACTGTGCCTCCAACCACAACCATTGAATAGTAAACAAAGTTATTAATTTTGTTGCCTAGTTTCCTAAAACATAGCTGTGTGGGATTTGCTTAAGCATGAATCTGTCAATAAAATATTAAACAATTGTTATCAGGAAAAGGAGCAACTGTAGAATGTATTATGATTATGATTAAACTATAGATTATATCGGTACATTGATATATTGAGTTTTTTTTTGTTTTATTATGTTTTTTTACAGATTAATTTGTTGTTATCATAGTAAGGATAGGATTATAGTAGTGATATGCTGTGGCAAGTGGAAAGGACTAAGATAGTAATGACACAATGTCCCATCTGAACATTAGGTAACGGAACAGAAGGATCTACATAGGGGTCAGTAAAGAAAGAAAAACATTTGCAGGGTTTTTTAATAAATAAAATAGTAAAATTAATTTAAAAAATACTTATTAATGTGGAATATTGATACTTAACATTATAACATTATAGTATCAATTTCATTTCTTTGATGAATATTTTCATTCCACCTTAAGATTTTCCTTTGTTAACCTTTTTATGGTAAACTTAAACAAGTTAAGATGTGAAAGGGACATTTTTTTTTCTCAGTAATTTCAATCTTGAAAATTAAAACTGGAGTTCATCCCTTCAAGTGAGAAATGGTTCCTTCTTTGTGTCTGTACATTACAGATGCTGTAAGTAGTTGGTGATCTTGGTTCCCTACTTGTCACGCAGCCGCCTGTTCTGCATGAGGGGAACTGATTAACGATGAGATGAAGACAAAGGATTACATAGATCAGAGAAAAGGAAAGATGAATGGGATCTAGAAGAGAAGAATGAGAATCTGTGGAAGGAGATATCTATCTGTCAGTGCCGCACATCACCTCTCCCCACTTTCACATTCCATTCCAAAGGATGAAACCAACTAAGTGGGCCAATTCACCACAGGGATTAGTTGTGGAGCTGCAGAGGCTGATCCCCACAATTGCACCACGTTGTCTGCGGGAATGACAGTAATAAAAAACAGTCACACTCACTATGATCTCAGGAAAAGAAAGCAGTGAAAGAATGAAGAAAAGAATGAAAGAATGCAGGGAGGAAGCCAAGGAAAGTCATGGAATATTAATTTAATTAGAAAGGCATGCAGATACTGCCATTAAGATTCAATACAGTGTGTTGTTCTCATCAGGCGACTCATAGGAATAGGATTTAGGACGAAGGTACATAGCATCATAACACAAGTTCACTTGTTTGCTAGATACTTCAGGGAACCACAGATTGATCCTTGTTGTGACATGTGGTAACAGAATTGCACAAGACTTTAGATACCTTTCAGGAAAGGTGGTAGTGGTGATGGTGGTGGGCTGTGTCAGAGGGCAAAGGTCACTTATCTTCATCCACTTCTCAGTTATCAGATAGCAAGGACAGCACTCTCCACCACTGCCAACCAAGTCACAAAAACCCCATACTGTGAACCCTCTATGGCTGGTGTCCCCACTGAAAGTTATGTAGGTTGGGACGGTGCTCAGATAGCTCACAAGATTCTAACCTGAAGCCTGAAGTTTTTTCAAGCACTGTCGCCAAGGGGAAGTATATTACTTCATAAATAATATACATAAAATCGCATAAAATGTATAATTTGAGAGACTCCTGCACCTGGGCATGTTCGTCCCCACCTCTGCATCCCCTAGCCACCCTGCTCTACCTGTCCTCACTGCCGAGAGTGTCACACCCTCTGTTGAGAGTTGGCACTCTCTTTGCAGCTAAGACAAGGCAGAGGAGCAGAAGGGGTCGGAGGGGGGTCTCAGAAAGGGCTATCAGGGAGGGGATGATTCTGCTTAATATACATATATACATACGTATATTCATCTTGTATACACAGCATGATCAGACAACAGACAGAAGGACTGGTAGACAGGTAAACAGAGAGACAGATGTACAGGCAGGCATACAAATCGAGATGCGTGCAGATGATGAATCGACAGACAGAATGGCTGCCAGTTAACAGCCTGGATGGCTGGCAGACAGGCAGATTGATGGAGACAGACAGACAGGAGGAGGAGAGAAGACCCAGACAGAGAAACTGGCAGGCCAAACCAACCCCCACACACCCATCCATCCTCCCTCCAACATAAAGGCAGGCAGGGAGTTCTGCCAGGCAGATATGCAGTGTTGGGAGCAGAGCAGTTGGATTCGGAGGGAGGCGTTGGAACAGAAGTATCCCCAGCTGGGGGGAGGGAGGATGTGAAGGGGTAGGGGGGTAAAGGATAGGGACAGAAATATAGGAACAGAAAAAAAGATGGCTAGAAATGGATAAGGTCAGTGTATGGCTGTCCATCTACCTATCCATCCATCCCTCTGTCTATCTGTCCGTCCATCCATCCATTATGCATTATGATGAGGGTGAAGACAGAAAGGTGGATGGAGAATGTGGCTGTCAGTGTCAAGGTCTTCTAATGTGTGTGGAATAAGAGTCCTTTCACAGAGCCTCACACCTGTTCGTCTCACACTGAAGGACAAACGTTTGACAGTTCGTAAGGCTCTAAAGGTTGTGGGAGAAAGACTCTCTTCTCTGTTGTAATTACAGTCTGTAGCTCCTTTGTGTGTGTGTGTGTGTGTGTGTATATATATATATATATATATATATATATATATATGTATACACACACACGCACACACACAATATATATATATATATATATATATATATATATATATATATACAGGGGTCGAAATTCGCGGTAGTCCGGTCGCCCGAGGCAACTTAATTTCCCATTTGGCGAGTTAATTCAGTTACTAGTCAGCCCGGTTGGTTAGTTGAAAATATATTCTTAAAACGCATTTTTATGTTGAAAATATAAACATAGCGTTTGTTACAGCGTTAACCAAACCGCCATACAATATGAATCATAAATGCCGTTCAATTTATTACCACTGCACATGTCTATGACGCATCTCGTTAAGTCTCGCATACTCTCACGTGATATGATGAATAGATTTCAATACATGGGACCATATTATCGTCCATATAGACACGCGTTTTTATTTGTTTATACTTTCAACTGTTAAAACATCTTTGTAATGTGGAATTTTCTGAAAGGAGTTAAGCCGCCACCTGAGACGAGGAAAGAACGACCAAGGTCGGAAGAAGAGAAAAGGGTTGCTGACAGGGAATACGAGACAGAAAAATGCCAAAGGTTTTACAAGTCTGCATGGGAGCACGGCCGGCCCTGGCTTCATTACGATGCGACCGCCCGACTAATGTTTTGTACCCTCTGTTCTGCGTTTTACAAAAACCGCAATTCGACGAAGAAATCCGCGTTTGTAAACGGCTGCGGCAATTTAAAATATGAAAGTGTCGTCGCACACGCGGGCAGTGACAATCACCGTCGAGCAGTGGCTGCCGAGACTGCCCGTACAGCTGTTATTGGTAGTACCAATAACAGCTGTACGGGCAGTACAAAAAAAAGTAAATAGTAAATATCTTTTTATATAATGTATTTTTATAGTAACATGAAGTTGGCAGGACCCTTCCTTTGCATACATGGCATTCAGGGCCCACTTGCACAAAACATCTTTGTCCTTTCTTGTCCTTAAATTTAAGTATTTCCTTATCTCTTTTTGCATAAAAGATGATATATATTAATGTTATTGAAATTATTTGCTTTAAAACTTTATAAGAGAATTGCTTTATTTCTGTGATTATAATGCATAATCAGATTATTGTGATATCTGTAAAAATTAAGGTAATTAAACTACAATATTGAAACAATTTAAACACATAGGCAAGTATAGGATAAGACTATCCTTAACTTAAGATTTTTTGTGCGGCCTGCTGACTTAATTCTGGTGCTCAATTTTATTTCTTTTTATTTAATACTCAATTGCCAAGTTTTGCAATGTCCTGATTATTTTTTATTTTATTATGGTGCTCTGAATTGTTATATTGTAGTGCTCTAAATTATTTTAATTTTCTTATTGAACAACAGTAGCAAAGTAGCAAAATATTCTTGAAATAGAATAAAATGCATATTAACTATGAACAATTGTGGTCTTTTGTGTCATTTTTACAGTGTTGAACTTACTGAGATTGGACACATATTGGCTTGTTGATTTTCTGATTGGCTAGTAACTTTGTAAGGTAACTAGTCCGGCTGGCTGGCAAGAAAAAATATGAATTTCTAGGCCTGTATATATA
>JAFBJS010006231.1:353313-370584 GCA_016785265.1 Paraplagusia blochii
ACATATCAGAGGTCTGACGAGTGTCTTGAGTGACGTGTGATATGACTGTCTGAGAATGTCCAAAAAACTGTATAAGAAGAGCACGCCTGTATCAGTATTTGGGATTTGATGGTGAGACTGCTGATGAACTGATTCGTGTTGGACCTGCCATGGTCAGAAACCTTTTGATACAATAAATCCCCCGAGACGGAGAAGTGTGTCCTGGCCTGCTTATTTGTAGACAACGCTTTCTACAATATAGCTTGGGGAAAATAATTGTATTTTTGCAGCATAAAGACGAAAAGTCACGAAATGTGACGCATGTGACTCCGGAGCCACAACTCTGGAGCTGCGGGTTGCCGACCCCTGTTTTGGGTGATAAAAATATTAAAAACCCTTTATTTTAAAGTTACAAGTTTACTATAATCTTCAAATTCAGAATTATATTGTAAAATTAAATTAATTTTTTTATAAAATACTCAGAAGGATGAAAGAGCCACACGTGGCTCCGGTGCCGCTCCATGTCCTAGACCAGTGCTTCCCAATCTTTTTCTGTTACGCCCCCCTAGCAAAAAGAAAACAATTCGCGCCGCCCCAGCCCACCACCCACTCTCTGCCGCAACTATAAATTACAGCATTTGTCTATAAAATAGTTATAGGTACACCTCTGCATAACATCGTATCCTTGTTAACATAAAGAAACAAAAAAAAGAGATATAGTTCAACTTACAAGGATGTGCAATTACACATTATTGTAGTACGGCGGAAAAAAAAGCATGTTTCCCAGGGTCACACGCTTCCCCCTCTGCATTGCACTGTGCTCCCCAGGGGAGCCCGCCCCACACTTTGAAAATCCCTGTCCTAGACCATCCACCCCTGGGTTGATCGCCTTTGCCTTCAGTTCTCACTTCAATATTTCCCTGCCATACCAAGACACCCAACACTTGGTCCATTCTACTGCTTCTATTTTGCTGTATGTGCCCCACTATGGGTAGGTGCAGCGCCAAAGTTATTTGCCCTACATTCTGCCCTCACAGAAAAGAAGGAGGGCATGTATGGAACCAGAATAGTCTCAAAAAGAACACACGCGTAAACACGGATCCGCGTGCGTATTTTGAGAAGTGCACACGAACAAAGCTTCACACCTTAAAACACATTTGTGAATTCTTCCAAATATGTTTGTGAATTGTGGTACACGCAATCAGAAGTTTTACGTCCTACAAAAATGGCGTCTGGAAGCAGCAATGGCGAGCGTTTGAGTGTTAATATGTAAGCATGTTGTTACATGATAGTTACACTTGCTCGCCATTATTGTAGGACGTAAAACTTCTGATTGGCAAAATTACGCTCACAAATCTGGACGGCGTTAGACGAGTCTCAAAAATACAAATTAGCCTGCGCATAGTTTCACAAATTAAAAGCATGATTTGCATACGCGTACCACAATTCGCAAACGTATTTGGAAGAATTCACAAACGTATTTAACGTGTGAAGCGTTGTTTGTGTGCTCTCCACAGAATACGCACTCGGATCCGTGTTAACGCGCATGTTCTTCTCAGAATTTGCACGAGGATCTGTGTTTATGCGCATTTTCTTCTCAGAATACGCACAGGGATCCGTGTTTACGCGTGTGTTCCTTTTGAGATTATTCTGGCTCCATAGGCAGGGGGATAAGATGGATTGACCGATGTGCGGATCAAACGCCTGACAGACAGACAGATGGTCAAACTGACAGTTTCTAGCACAGGGGTCGCCAACCCGGTGCCCGTGGCCACTGCGTCGCGACCTAATCACGAACTATCACTGTCTAAAATTTTATTCAATTTTGTTGCCATTCTTTTTGAATTGCATTTACAGTGATGTAAGTAAAAAAAAAAGGTATAAAGAAAATATGTAAAAATCTAAATACCATGTTAAAAACCTAGATACCATGTTAACTACCCACCCGGCAGCGCACTACAAACAGAAAGGATCCATGAGTTAAAGGCAAATCAAATCTTACAGAATTGATCATTCATACAAACATGGTGCAGAGTTCATGATTTCATGAAAATTAATAGCATCTTAAAAAATTGGACGTGGTTTCCTGCAAAATTTAGTGGAAGTTATCATTTGAAACTGAAACATTTTGAAAGGTAAATAAGAAATAAAATATTGCATGTTGAAGTTTATCTGTTTCCTACCTTGTTGAATCATTCTGAATCCTTATTGCTAAATTATTAATCATTAACAATCAGTGTATTTGCGTGGAATGTCATTAATATAATTTAATTTAATTAAAGACGAACTGTGCAACTTTCTTCTTTCAGAATTGTGTGATCAAAGTGGTAGCCCTTTCATTACTCAGTGCCCTTGAAGTAGCTCTCAGTTTCAAAAAGGTTGGCGACCCCTGCTCTAGCAGACTACCGGCACTATTGCATCTTGTATGTAGAGTTTGGGTTTTTTTTTCAATGTACTCACTGTTTTTAGGGCGCCCAGAGTTTTCAGAGATCTTGATGTTCTCAGTGTTCTCAAAGTTCTCAGTGTTCTTACTGCTTTTAGGGTGCTGAATGTTCTCAGAGATTTGAGAATTCTCAGTGTTGTCACTATTCATAGGGTGCTCAGGGTCCCCTCTGGGCTGTCACTGTCTTCAGGGTTCTGCTGAGATGCTTCCTGGTTAAGAAGCGTATTACTTTAAGATGCGACTATTGTAGAAACCATTGTCTACAAATAAGAGTCGGGAGGAGCTTGATTTCTTCCTCAATGACAGGAAAATCTTGGAAACGCTGGTCGAATTCTGTCACAAGAGATGCAATCATACACGCATATTTCTCCTGTTAAGCATAAACCGACCTTTGAAAAAGCAGACTTGATTTCAGACAGCGCTGGAAAGTGTGCAGCATTAAAGGTTCGTAGATGCTGTTGCTTAAGTTTGATCAGTGGGTAGTAACCGTTGGCTCTATGTAGTGTTAATCCCAAGAACGGCAACAAAGTTGAGCTCAAGTTTGTGTGGGGGCCATATTGAATTAAAAATTTCAGATATTGCTGCAGGCTGCAGCTGGCTCGCGGGACGTAGTTTGGACTTCCTTGGTCAAGACAATGCCTCTTGTGTCTGTTATCCAGGTGCCAGTTTATGTTGTGTCTTAATGACATTGCACACAGCCTTGTACAAAATATTACAGTAAAAAAAAAAAAAAAAAAAAAAAAAAGTTCAATGAAAAGTATGTTTGAAGATTGTGTGTTACTCTGCCAGTTTGCAGGATATTGATATTGATGAATATATATAACATTGATATATTTCAGTGTATCAATGGCATGTTGTTAAAAATTACAGTTACAGAATGACAGTTGACTGTAGGGATTTGTTTGTTTGATTTGAAATAAAGATTCTGGGCCAAATACGGAAACACCGGAGGTTTATGTCGGTCACTTGTTGGATTATTTCTCATACTCTATTTCCTGGTAGCTTTCTTGGAGAAGCATTGTGAATGAGAGGTGGCCCTCAAGAAACCTATTATGTAGAGTTGCTCTTCATGGAATTTGGTCCATTTGTTGGACCAAGGGGGACACCTTATCTAATGTTTACTGTAGACTACTGGCCATAGGTTTCCTCAATTAGCAGCTAAGGGAGGCTAAGAAATAGCATCAACATTGAAAGCTGTCTCCTCTTTGACTCACTCTGCCTCCCCAGCTGCCTCCCCCTGCCTGGCAGTTTTTGAGAGGGAGGAACACTCCTCATAATTCCTCATCTTCTTCCTGTAAGTCAGTGGAGCAGGAAAATCGTGGAGGCAGCCACTGATTGTTAGGGAAGTGGGGACAAATGATAGATGCAGGATGATAGACCTCTCTAATTAGCCTGTGTTGGCAGGCCCATCGGAGGAGAAGTGGCTGTTGTTATGACTGTACTCAGCGCAGGTTTTGGTGTGGGCCACCTGACTATTCATGGCTTTTCATGACTATTCATGAGTCTGGAGTTAAAGAAAAAGCAGAGATTAAAAATTCCTTTCATGACTGTGAGTGTCTTACTGTTGTTGTGAGAAAGAATCCATGATATCTCACTTCTTCTTCTGGCCCCATATGCAGCCACAACTGTTGGGATGTGTGGGTAGATGAGCGGTGTGTATTTCCTACCTTCTTCCCCTTCTTCCATACTGTTTTTATTACTTCCTTTCATGTCCTTCTTACGATGCAAAGCTCAGCTGTTTTTTTTTTTGTTTGTTTGTTTTTTTAACATATGGAGGACAAGGAGCTGTGTGGTGTTGGTGGTGACTGGTGTAAAGAGATTGATCTGAGATTAATCTGGCATGGATGGAAGAAAGAAGATGAGGAGGATGCTTAAATCTATTGAAATTTCAATTTGTCTGTTTGACAGTAGTGGTTCACTTTACCACTGAGGGAACACAGATTAGTTTAGTAACATGTTAACTGACTATTTTCCATTTAAATAAAATCTTCTCTTCTTTCCCTCCTTCCTCCCTCTCTTTGTTTATCCCTTCTGTAATCTCTTCCTTCAGTGCTTGTTTCTGTCTTTCTGTCTTTCCTTATTTTTCCATTCCATCTGTCCATCCTTCCTCCTTCTTTTCATTCACATCTTCATCTTTTTCTTTTATCCTTCCCACCTTCATTTCCCCTCTTCCTTCATTCCTTTCTCTCCTTCTCTTTCTTCTTTTCATCAGTTCTTAATCCCTTTCTGCTGTCCATCCTTCATCCTTTCTTCATATCCTTTTGTATTTTCCTCCCTTCTTCCATCTTTCCTTCTTTTAGTGCAACATATTTTTTTAATATATACAAAAATATTTTCTTTCTTCCTTCCTTCATATCTTCCTCAGTTCCCTCTTTCTTCTTTCTTTCGTGTCTGCCTTCCTTTCATCTATCCATCGTTCCTTTCTTCCATGCATCCTTCCTTCTTTCACTACTTCTTTTCTTCCTTTCCTCACGCGAATTTGTGAAGCGTTCCTTCCTTCCTTTATCTCACCATTTCTTTATTCTGCCCTTCCATCTCCCTACCTTCCTTCCTTTTTTCTTTCTTTCTTCCCTCACTTCTTCTTTCCTAACAATCTTCCTTTTTTCTTCCTTCCATCCCATCCTACCTTCCTTCTGTCCTCCCTTCCTTTTTTCCTCTCTACCTTTCTTTGTTCTTTTCAGTCCTTCTGACCATCCTCATTTTGTTCCTTCCTTTGTCTCTTCCTGTATTCCATCATTTTTCTTCTATTCCTTCATTAATTCTTTACACTCACTCTGGTCCCTTCTATTCTTCCATTCATCCTTTCATCCATATGTCCTTCTTTCCTAACATTATTCCGTTCCACATTTTACCTTTCCTGCCATCCGTCCTTCCCCCCTTCTGTATGTTTTTTCTTATTCCTTTTTTACTCCTATTTTCCTTCATTCTTTCCTTGTTTCTTTTTTAGATAGATAGAACTTTACTATTCCCTCAGGAATATCCTTTGAAAATTATGGGAATGTAAGGTTCCCCTGACCAGGAATCAAACCTTTCTTCTTCCTTTGCCAGGATTTGGTGTGTAGAAGCAGGAAAAAGAGCAAGAAAGTGCGGCCCGTAGCAGTGGAGGCCAAAAATGGATGTATGGATATGGGGACTGTTAAGTATATGGCGGCTCGCTCCAACAGCAGTGATGGTGAGGCAGCTGAGTCGAAGGGAGACCAACACCACACAAATGAAACGGAATCCAGGGAGGCAAGTCTGGACATGGTTCATTGGAAAAAGAAAACAAGAATGGACGATCCAGAAGAACGTCTGACGTCTGAGGACAGTGAAGATTGTGTGTCAGATGACAATGGCTTGCCTCCCTTGCTCCAGACAGCTTGTAATGGTTTCCAGTCAATGTGTTGTCTATGTTGATTCTCAGTCATCCAGGTAATTCAGTCCAAAAAATTAGTTACTTTGAGAGCATAGTAGGTTTCTTATAGACGTTTCAGCTCATCCATGAGGCCTCTTCAGTTCTAACAGATTACAGGGGAGTACTGGTATTTAACCTCAAAGAGGCTGCATACCTGGGAAAGGGGGGTTGTTGTAGAAAACAAAAGGCTATAAGGGGGAGGTGAGGTTACACTGTAAGTGTAAGTGTGTGCAAAGCTGTCTGTCTTTATTTTCTACTGATGGTGGATCACCTCTGCTTAGTACCAAGGCAATAAATTTCCATTGCGAAATCTAAAAATAAAGATATATATATATTTCCCCATCCTTCCTTTCTCTTCCTCTTCTCTTTCATCATGTCATCATTTCTGCCCCCTAGGAGGGAATTGTGCAGGGTGGTGGGTCACTCTGTCCGGCCTGCTCCACCCTCACTGAAAGCAGGCATCAGCAACTGAAGGCTAGTTCCTTGTTCTGTGTCAGTAGCCTGGTGATACTCATGCACTGTATGAAAGTTTGAGTTTGAAAAAAAAAAACATCCTGCACGGCATCTGCAGATAATGGGACAAGGACAACTGGTGTCTCACTCACATCACTAATCAATGTCTCAACCACCTGTGTGAAATATTTGCTGTGTGTTTGTTTACTTTTGTGTGTCCTTGATGAGACACAATGTGTTTGTTCTTTCTCTGCAGATGGAGCTGGTTGCAGACAATAAGTGCCATCGACCACGCAAAGGTACAGCGCATAACCAAATACACACACACAAATATACACAGGAGGGAATTTTTTTCATGATGATCTTTAATCCCCCAACTCACTTGTTCTTACCCCATGACTGTCCTCCGCCATCAAAACATATTTTTGTTTGAGGAAATTAATGTTTAACCCAATTTGAGCGTTGAACACCAGTTTGTATCGAATGCTGTACCAAACAGCCCGGTGATGATTGAGTCATGGGCGTCCCAGAGTATCAATTGTGATATCATCTTTACTGGATGGCTGAGACTAAACCACTCCATCTTTCACCCCCTCCTCCTACTCCTCTAAAAAGCTCCACATGCATGTCTTCCTTTCATTGTGCATGGAGCTGAGGCTACGATGCACTATATAAAATTAACGGTTGTTATTTAAACTCTTGAATAACAGAGGTAACCATAAACACAGAGCGGCAAGGGTGGAACGCCAGCCCTATTGGCAGGGATGGTAAGTGTTGTAGCCACCAGTGGGCTCAAATTACTGCTCTCAGTTAATCAAGAATGTAATAGAGATGAGTAGATATATAGCTATAACATTAATAAATACAGTCAAAAAAAGTCTACACAGCCTTGTGCAAAATCAAGTTTTTGTAATGTAAAATCAAGACACCATAAATAATTGCATAACCTTCTCCACTGTTAATGTGGCCCATAATTTGTAATAGGCAATTGAAAAACTGCCTGAAAAAATGAAATATTTACTAGGAAAAATAATATATAAAAACTTAAAATAACCTTGTTGCATTAATATACACACCCTGTATAACTGGGGACATGGCTGCGTTTGGATTCAACCAATTAGATGCAAACCTATGTTAAATGGAGTGAACAAACACACCTGTCAACATGTAAAGTCTTTCTGACGAACCCAAAATAAAAATCAGTTGTAGTAGATTTTTATCACATTTTTGTGGCCACATCTTCTAGCAGAGCCTTAAAACCATCACAGGGATCTCATTATTTGAGGGTATCCATCAGGAGAAGGGTACAAAACAATTTAACAAAAAATAAATTCAATCTACCATGGAACACAGTGAGGACAGTCATTAAGAAGTTGAGAAAATATGGCACAACACCAACCTTACAAAGAATAGGACGGCCGTCCAAACTTGATGAAAAAACAAGTAGAAAACTGGTCAGGGAGGCAACCAGGAGGCCGCCAGCAACACTGAAGGAGTTACAGTGCATGAATATCTCTCAACTTTTGGCTATGTTGTACATATGACAACAATCCCCTGTCTCCTTCATATGCCTGGGCTGCGGGGAATGGTGGCAAGACAGAAGCCTTATCTCTCAAAGAAAAACATCCAAGCCAGGCTACATTTTCAGGACATGTGAAATTTCCCAAATCAATGTGGAGAAATTTGTTGTGGTCCAATGAAGCAAAGGTGGAACTTTTTTGCCATAATTCTAAAATACAAAAATGGTTTAGTTGTAAGCAACTGGAGTTCTTGTTGGATTTGAAAGACATTTCATTCCTCAACTGAGGAACTTCATGAGTTTCTGGTTGTTGTTGGAGGGAACCCTAACTTGCTACTCCCCACCAACAGTTAAAACTAAAGAAGCCTATTGGATGAAAAGTGAAATGCTTTCCAAAAAAACTGAATGTCCAGTTGCCCAACTTAACTCTTTAACTTTGACCATGACCTGGGTAACTGAGAACCTTCATCAACACATCTTAATTTGGCTTCTCTAGCTTTTTCTCAAAACCTTCCTGTCAATCTGTCCATCACTAAAGCAAACAAGAAGGGGTTCAGAGCTGATTCTTGGTGCAGTCCCACCACCAATTTGAAATCTTCTGTCCTTTCAACAGCAAATCTCACCACTGTTGTACTGTTCTCATACATATCCACTCATGCAAAACCACAATTCCTCCCTTGGTACCCTGTCATAGGCCTTTTTTAAGTCTACAAAGACACAATGCTGCTCCTTCTGACCCTCTGTAACTCTTCATCAACATCCTCAAGGTAAGTATTGAATCTGTGGTACTCTTCTCGGCATAAAATCATACTGTAAATTTCCATATTTTTCCTCAACCTAGCCTTTTCTTTACCAAAACTTCATGGTATAGCTCATCAACTTTATCCCTCTGCAAATGTTACAACTCTGCACATCACCCTTCTTGTAAAGTGGCACAAGAAGACTTTCCCTCCACTCATCAGGCATCTTGTCTGTCTCTAAAATTCTATTGAAGAGCCAAGTTAGAAAGTTTACCGCTACTTTCCATAAGCACTTCCATACCTCTACCGGTATGTCATCGGGACCGACTGCCTTTCCATTCTTCATCCTCTCTAGAGCTTTTCTAACTTCATCCTTTCTAATCTGATCTACCTTCTCCCTGTTAGGATCTGGCTCCTCATTCCTACGCTCCCTATCATTTTCCTCATTGAACATCTCCTCAAAGTACTCCCTCCATTTTCCTAGCACACCTTCCTCACTGGTAATGACAATCCCATCCATGTCCTTAATCAACCTTACCTGCTGCACATCCTTTCCTGATTGGTTTCTCTGCCTTGCCAATCTGTATAACCCCTTTCTCATTCCTTCACGTCTTATCTCTCATACAACTCCTCATATGTCCTTTCTTTGGCCCTGACAACTTCATCCCCCTTGCCCTCTCTCTGTACTCCAGTCTGTTCTCCCCTTTACTATCACTATCCCATCTCTTCTTTGTTAATCTCTATGAACTCTCACCTGAACCTCCTCATTCAAACACCATGTCTCTTTGTCTCCTTTTCTCTGTCCAGAAGACACCCCTAGTGGGAGAAAACAGATTTTGTTGAAGTAAAGAACAATTGACATGTTTGCAACTGCACTCATCTAAACTCCCTATAAACCTAAGAATTAAGAATCACCTTTGCCAAACCTCTTGCCGTGATTTTTCACACTTAAACTACCCCTGGGAAAATTTGCCGGTTCACAGTTTCTTTTAAAATGTTGCTTGGCCAGCATTAAATCCTGCAACCTAGTGGGAACAAAACAAATCGTTACTGGCACAGATCAATTGATTTTAAATGCTCTGGAAATTAAGTGTTGTTTGATGAGTCTATATTCAGGGTGATATTGTGTATGTGTGTGAAGTCCTGGAGTCATATGGGTGTTATTCAATCAATCATCAATCAAATTTTATTCATATAGCCCACATTTACAAATCAAATTTGTCACATAGGGCAAACCACAGGAGAGCAATCCACTCCCTGTACAGACAGACAGTGCAAGGGATGTTACCAGAGCATAAAAATACAATAAAATAATAGAGTACAAAGGAACAACACATAGTCAAATTTCAAAAGATTCCAATAGCCATTTTGTCTGTGGGTATATGAGGCTATGATCCTAGACATCATACTGCTGGTCCTCCTAGTCTTGGATATCCTAGTTGTGGCATCGACCCATCCGTGTCATGGTATTTTCTCATTCATCAGCAACAGGAAGGGGAAAGAGAAACAGAAAAAAAACAGATTTCATCAGATTGAGGGAGATAGTGGAGTAGAGAGTGAGACAGGGACGACAAGGAGGGGTGCTGAGACTATGCACTCATTCTAAATGCATGATTTGAGAGCCCCCCCGGAAGCTGATTCTACTGTACAGAAGAGGGGTTTGGTAGCTAATGGCTCTTAATAATTTTGGAAACTACCAATAGACCTAAATCTAATGATTGGAGTGGTCTGGGGGCTTTATAGGGGGAGAGTTGGTCCTTGATATAGAAAGGGGCCAGATTATTTAAGTTAATATTTGAACTTTGAAATTAATTCTACTTTTAATTGGGAGCCAGTGCAGGGAGGCTAAGATGTAAGTTATGTGCTCCTGTCTTTAAGATCCAGTCAATATGCGGGCTGCCACATTTTGGACCAGTTGAAGGTTCTGTAAGGACCTGAAGGAAATTCCTGATGAAAGAGAATTGCAGTAATCCAACCTAGAGGAAAGCATGGATTAGTTTTTTTTTTCTGCATCCTTACTGGATAGAATATTTCTAATTGCCTTAATATTATATAAATGGTAGAAGGCAATTCTGCAAATTTGCTTAACATGTCAAAATTTAAGCTATTATCGAATAAGACCCCTAGGTTCCTGACAGTAGAGCGGTAGGGTTGAATATTTCCGTCCAGGTTCAATCCCTGGGTCAACACTGGTGGATCAGTGTGTTTTTGCCCTAATACTATAACCTTGTTTTTTTCTGCATTTAGAAGCAGAAAATTTTGTGTCAGCCATGTCTGGATGTCTTTAAAACATGACTGAAGCAGAGGTACGGTGTTTGGGTCGTAGTCCTTGCAAATAAGTACAACTGGGTGTCATCCACATAGCAGTGAAAATTGATATTATGTTGTCTATTAATTTTAGCTAAAGGAAGCATATACAATGTAAAAACAATTGGCCCAAGTACGGAGCCTTGTGGAACTCCGCAATCAACTCTAGTGTGTACAGAGGACTCCTCGTTTTGTGAACAAATTGGAACCTTAAATCCTATCTAACCTATCTGTTAGATAGGATTTAAACCAAGCAAGTGCAGTTCCTTTGATCCCAACACCATACTCTAGCCTATGATGTAGGATCTTATGGTCAATAGTGTCAAATGCTACACTGAGATCAAGGAGGACCAGCAGGGACACAAGTCCTTTTTCAGAGGCTATGAGAATATCATTATTTACCCTTAACAATGCGGTCTCTGTGCTGTGGTGGATTCTAAATCCAGACTGATTTTTTTTTTTTTTCAAATAGATCATTACAATGTAAATGATCACACAATTGTGCAACAGCAACTTTCTCTAAGATTTTGGAGATATATGGAAGATTAGAAATGGGTCTGTAGTTTGATAAAACACTAGCATCAAGGGTAGGTTTTTTTAAGTAGAGTTTAATTACTGCTACTTTGAAGGCGTGAGGAACATAATCTCTTAGACGCGAAATATTAATCTGATTCAATGTGACAAGCTGTGGAGTGGAGTAGGTATAAGGGTCCAATTTGCATGTAGTGGGTTTGGAATAGGAAACCAGTGAGGTCAACTCTGGGAGGGTTATTGGACTAAATTCTTCTAAGGGAAAAACTTGGGCCACCACTAGTTTTATTTGATTGAGTAGATGCAAGTTAATTTTTGATCTTTTTAATGTTATCATTGAAAATAAATATTTAAAGTTGTCACAACTCAGAGATAGAGGGATCGATGGATTCATTGCTCTATGATTCTCTATCAGTTTGGCGACAATGCTGAACAGGAACCTAGGGTTGTTTTTATTACTTTCAATTAGCGCTGCGTAATAAGTGCTCCTAGCCTGTCTGAGGGCTTTTTTTACATGTCAAAGCTGTTCCTCCACATAACATATCATCATTGTCATCATCATGTGTGGAACGCCATACCCTTTCTAATCTATTATAGTTATTATTGTTGATGTTATTATAAGGCATATTCATTTGTTAAGGCCTACAGTTGAAATGCACAGCGCGCCACTGATATAAATAGATAGTGTGGATGTAAGAGTGTGAGAGCGAAGCTGGAAATAAGTTGTAATTTAACTGTAAATCATTGAATTCTTCAGAGCACGAAGGTGCCCGACTGGTCTGTCACTGGAGCATTACATTGGTGTCAGAAGCAAGCAATCACACTGCAAGAGCCGCTGTCCGAGGGGGGAGAAAGGAAGATAAAATTTTCCCCAACGCAAGCATCCAAAACTAAGGTAAAAGCAGAAACCAAGGATTTTTTGCTCAACATCCCAATTGGTGCTACATCGCTTATAAAACTTATACACAGCGAGCAGAATGCTTAGATTCCCACCATTTGGATACTGCATGCATGCCATGTTGCTACATAATGAATGTGACGGACATTCTGCAATCAAAAATGGCAGTGCCCAGCAAAATGGCATGCTTGTTACTCCACCAATCTTTTCGGGTAGAGGGAGCTGGGAAGCTTACCAGGCGCCGTCCAAACTGCTCTTTCGGACGGCGCAACAACTTGCTCTTTCATTGACATAGAACTGCGGAGGTAGTATGCAGTGCCCTCTTCCTGCTGTCTGCTGGAGATGCAACCAACCAGGTCACACCCTATGGAATTGTCCAAGGGAGCAGCAGGGAAACGGGAGAGGGTCTGTGTAACCCGGGAGCCACGGACCCCCACAACAATCCACCGGGAGCTGCACGGTGACACTTTGGAGACAATGGGCTGGACAGAAGTCGATTACAGATGCCATTATCCTGTCCTGATTGGAGTTGTTTCCTGCCCCGCACTGGTGGATACGAGACTGACAGCTACCTTCGTTAGACCTGATGTTGTTCCAGATGGGATTGTAATAGAGCCAACTTCAGTGAAACTGTGAACAGTAACCGGTAAAACAGCTTCAATGAGGGGTAGAGGAACTTCTATTTTTTTCTGGTGGGGCTTTCAGTGGATTTTTCAGCCTGGGTGGCTGATGTAAAGGACCAATGTGCACTAGGCTTGGACTTCTTAAGATATAGTGGCATTTTATTGGACTTGTGGCCGTATACTTGTTTTACCTTCGGGGCAGGCTATTCCATTAATTCCCCCTTCTAGCCATGTTTCACCTGTCACACCTGTGTACTGTGAATGGGCATAGTCCGAAACTGGCAGTCCTCAGGGGGAAGTCCCAACTACCCACAGTGACTTTAACCGGATTTTCATCAGTCCCACCTCACCAGTTGCAGAAGGTATCTACTGTAGAGCGGTCAGATGCTGTCCGAGATATTCGGGAAGGAAATTGTGACGGTCTGGATGATGATTAAAAGCTTCAAGTGTGGCAGGTTCTGTTGGGATTATAAGGAAATGTTTGCCCTCAGTGAGAATGAGGTAAGCCTCACACATCTGTGGGTACTGGCAGGTCCCACTCACTCCTGATTCAAGGCCAAAAACTGCATTCAGTACTGGTAGGGGCAATGCACCAAGAACTTTTGAGAGACTGATGAGAGATATTCTAGCCAATGTTTTGTGTCAGGAGTGTTTGGTGTACTTAGACGATGTTTTGGTCCATGGCAGCTCCTTCCTGTCACCATTGGACTCCTTGAGGCTGATGCTAGGTCAGATTGCTCCTGCTGGGTTGAAGCTTCACCCAGAAAAATGTCACTTCATGCAGAGGGAGGTGGAATTTCTGGGCCGACAGAGTAACAAAGGGCTTGTGGAGTAAGTTCCACATGCTGTGCATGTGGGATGGTGTGCTACAGCGGGCCTGGAATGAAAATGCCACAGGAGAGATGACTTAGCAAGTGGTGGTACCAAAGACTCTCAGGGACACTGTGCTCAGTGTTTGTAATGTTAGGTCAGGCTCAGGTCATTTTGGGAGCTCTGAAACTCTTTGCAGGTTGCAGCATGGGTTCTATTGGGCACAGCACCGTCGTGATGTTGAGGATTTTTTCCAGTGGTGTGATGATTGTGCTTCCCACAAGGTACCCCTGACCAGTCCTGACATGCTCCACTGCAGCAGCAGAAAGCTGGTGCACCCATGGAAAGGGTTGCAGTGGACATCATGGGGCCCTTTCCTGTTACGGACAGGAAAGTATGTCATTTGTGTCATGGACTACTTTCCAAAATGGCCTGAGGCCTATGCTCTTCCAGACCAAGAAGCTGAAACAGTGGCAGATGCTCTATTGGAAGGCATGTTCAGCGAGGGACTTCCTATAGGGGGGGTGATAATGTAATGGTTACAAGGTTTTATACAGCCGTTATAGGTTTAATGTTTCCAAGTGTGGGGGGACATGGTCAGAGCTGT
The DNA here is from genome assembly GCA_016785265.1 of Paraplagusia blochii. NCBI lineage: Eukaryota > Metazoa > Chordata > Actinopteri > Pleuronectiformes > Cynoglossidae > Paraplagusia > Paraplagusia blochii. The sequence goes on from JAFBJS010006231.1 coordinate 367,618, forward strand.
TTGGATGCAATAGTGCAGCAACTATGACGGGAAAGCTGACCAAGACGGCTATAGAGGACCCTGTGACGGCAACATCAGGTCCAGTCAAAGAAGAACCAGACACTCTCTCCATGGGTCAGCTGGTTTCTGAACTAGCAAAACTTTGAGCAGAATTACTGAAGGACCTATCATCACTTATCCAAGCATCTGTTGCACTGCTGTAAACCTCGGTGGATTCACTCAATGAGACAGTAACAGATTTTAATGGTTGTCTCACTACTACACAAACTCTGTAGCTGGGGAAAACTTTGAACGCATCACAAACAAGAAAAAACTGTAAGGCTGTCGCATGCTCAGAACAAATCACTCCAAGACCAGCTTGAGGATCCTGAAAACAGGAATCGAAGAGCTAATATAAGAATAATTAATATCCCGGAGGAAAGCAAAAAATGCAGAGACAATGTTGAATTTAACTGATCTGTTGATGGAGCACAACAACACTAATGTTTTTGTTCATCCTGCGGAGCTTGAGGGAGCCTAGTGCTCCCTCCCCTGTAACACCAGACACAGTTGAAGACAAGACAACATGAGCTCAAATACAGCGGAACAAAGCTGCGTATGTACCCGGACATCAGCTCAGTCACTGCAAAGAAACGAACCGTCTTAAACAAAATCAAGACCACACTTTACCAGAAGGGAATAATGTTTAGGCTTCTGTTTCCTGCATGGCTGCAGGTTTTCCACAAGGACAAATCTCATTTTTGAAAAACCAAAGGTCGTTCAACAAATGTGAGTGAGTGAATATTGGATAAGAAGTGCCGCTTTATTAACCTGTATTTATTGTCCTGTGCAGCAGCGTATATCCCCGTTTAATTGACTTTTGTGGACTTTATATTTTATTTTGACATAAAGGAAAGGGTAAGTATAAAAATGGCGTCCCAATAAATAGGTGAGTTAAACACTGATTTAAATCGGTAGGTAATCAACAACCTACAACATGTGGGCGTAGCACCGGGTCCATAAGACATTGGAAGGTGGCTGGGGCCCCAAACAACCCGAATGGAAGGATAGGTAATCCATTGTAGCTTGTTTTTGTTTACTTTAAACACACAGTTCTTAAGTTATGTGTGTTGTAAAGCACACTGCTGTCCCTAGAAGGTTGTTACGCCCGTGCGTAAAATCAGTGTCCATGCGTAATTGTCAATTGTTTGCTCCGTCGTCCCGCTCAAAAGACTCTGGTTTCACTCCACATGCAGCCTCTCGCTTTCTGGTCCCTGCTCCTACATATACAGGGAGAGACCTGATTACGTGCTCTCACCTGCATATGTTGCTGCACCTGTGTCGCCACTCTTGTGCGCTCTCTGCCACTCCTGACCGCTAACGTTCTTCATGCCTCCACAAACCTCCACCGCAGGAATGAGGCTGGCTGCAAGTCCGGCTGAGCGAACCCCCTTCGTCCTCCAATTGAAACGGACGGGAAAGAAAGTCTGCCACCGTCATTCGCACCCCCCGGTCTTTCGACCAACTTAAAGTTAAAAAGCTGTGAAGCCAGGTACCATCTGGTAATTCGTGGATTGGTCACCTTCACCTTCATCCTTCACAGGATATTCAACCTGTCCCTGGCCCAGGCAACCATCCCACCCATCTTAAAATCCACCATGACCGACCAGTGGCTCTAACACCGGTAATCATGTAGTGCTTCGAAAAACTAGTTATTCAGCACATCAAGGACCATCTGCCTCCAGATCTTGATCCCCAGTTTGCATACCGGGCGAACAGAGCCCGGAAGACGCCATTGCCATCGCTCTCCACTCTGCCTTGGACCACCTGGAGCTTAACCAGAGCTACGTAAGGTTACTCTTTGTAGACTACAGCTCTGCTTTCAACACAATAATCCCAGATAGACTCTGTAACAAACTGGGCAGCCTCGGCCGGCCACCCCTCACATGCACCTGGATAAAGGACTTTCTGACAAATCGTCTCCAGAATGTGAGACTGGGCCCCCACCTCTCCCCGATCCTCACACTGAATGTCAGCTCCCCACAGGGCTTTGTGCTGAGCCCCCTCCTGTACTGTCTCTACACCTATGACTGTAGTCCGGCCCATAGTGACAACCTAATCATCAAGTTTGTGGATGACACTACAGTAGTCGGGCTAATCTCTGGAGTTGATGAGACGGCCTATAGGGAAGAGATCCTGAAGCTGGCAGCCTGGTCTTCAGAGAACAACCTCTCTCTAAACACAGGGAGATCATAATGGACTTCAGGAAGCACAGCACCGACCCAGCGCCCATTTACATCAATGGTGAGTCTGTGGAGAGGGTCCACACTTCTTTCTGGGTGTCCAGACATCTCCTGGACTGAGAACATCACTTCCATCACCAAAAAGGCCCAGCAATGTTTGCACTTCCCGAGAGTCCTCAGGAAGCAAAACTTCAACACCAATCTGATGCTGACTTTCTACCACTCCTCCATAGAGAGCTTGCTTGCATATGGCTGCACTGCTGCAGACAGGGAGAGACTGGAGAGAGTTGTCAAGACAGCACAAAGGATTAGTGGCTCCCCCCTCCACTCCCTGATGGACCTTTACACCTTGCGCTGCCTCCAAAAAACTAAGACCATCATTAACGACAGTTCACACCCTTGCCATGACCTGTTCAACCTGCTGCCCTCTTGCATCAAAGATGTATCAAAGCCAGGACAAATAGACTCAAATACAGCTTCTTTCCAAAGGCTCAAATCATACTGAACTCCCATTTGCACTGACTATTTATCTCTGCTCTGCCTACCTCGTGATCAATGTTTACCCATTATCATATGTGCAATATAATATATGTACAATTTTTGTATGTTTTTGCAATTTCAACCATGTGCAATAACCATTTCATCCCTACCTTGTGCAATATCCACGTATGTTACTTAAACTGTTTTCTCTAAATCCTTTTATGTACACGTGTACATTTGTTTTCATGTGTACAAGTGTACAAGT
>JAFBJS010006231.1:370637-391371 GCA_016785265.1 Paraplagusia blochii
CTTATTCTGTGGTTCCTTTTTCATTATGTTCAAACTATGACCCTTTATCTTGCTCCTTTACACTGCTTGAAATGGCTACAATTTCGTTGTACTGCTGGTACAATGGCTATAATGGCATTCTGATCTGATTCTGATCGCCTTTAACCCTCTCCTTGATGCGTCAGCCTGTAAGACAAAGGGCTTAGCCATCCTCAGCTGCTCAAACGCCTGCTGGCACCGTTCCGTCCACTGGACCGGAGCTGAAGCACACTTGTGGATCAGAACCGTTAAAGGGCTGGCCAGGTTAGCGAACTGTGGGATGAAATGCTGGTAGTACCCCACCAAACCCAGAAACTCTTTTTTAGATTTTGGTCGTGGACAAGATGAAATAGCTGCAGTTTTGTCCAATTGTGGTCTCACTTGTCCCCGGCCCAAGCAGTACCCCAAATACCGTGCCTCCCTCCGTCCAACTGCACACTTAGCTGGGTTGGCCGTGAGCGCACCCTGTCTCAGAGATTCCAACACTGCCACTACATGTTGCATGTGTTCAGTCCAGCTACCGCTGTGGATGTTGACATCACTGTAACTGTGATCACGCTCACCTGTGTCTGTCATTAATCTCAGTTGTGTCACCTGGTGCCCGGTATTTACATACCCCCCTTCCTCACTGCGTCTTGTTGGTTCATTGTTTCATGAATGTTTGAAGTTGTTTCATGTTTGTTTCTAGTTGCGTCTAGTTGTGTCTTGCCTGTTTTCTAGTTGCCTTTGCCTTTGTATTTTGCCATGCCATTTGTCTTGCCTGTGTCTGTTAAAATCATAGATGTTTCCGGTCGTGAGTATTTTTGTTAGATTTTCATGTTCATGCCTTGTTCATGTTTTGTCCATGTTTTATCCATGTTTTATCCATGCTTTGCTTCTTCTTTTTTTTTCTATCAAGTCCTGTTACGTCTATGCCTGGCCATTTGCCAGTGATTTTCAGTTTTGATATTTTTTTATATTAAATCCCTGAACTTTCAGTCCTCCATCTGTGTCCTAACGTCATCCTCGTCACGCCACGTACTTTCCCAATCATTGACACGAACAACCCGAACGCAAAGGTTGTTCGTGTCAATGATCGGGAAAGTACGTGGCAAATGGTACAATCCGAACGGAGTGGAGAAGGCCATTTTTACCGGGATTCTGGCAATAGGGAACACTGTCAGTATTCCTTGGTCAAATCCAGTGTCTAAGAATTGAGCAGTACTCAGCTGATCCAAGAGTTTGTCGACTGGTACCCACATTGGATACGCATCAAATCGTGACACCTTGTTCACCTTGTGGTAAACAACACAGAACCGGACAGACCCATCCTTCTTACCCACGAGAACAAGGTGCTGTGTGACTCCTCTATTACTCCCATCTCCAGCATCTGCTTCAACTCCCTCTGCACTATTTGGCGTTAGTACGTGGGGAGACTGTATGGTCGTGAACGTCACTCCAGGAAATGTGTATACAGTAAGTGATGCTGAATGAGAGTGGTACGGCCTGGGAGAAGAGAGAGCACATCTGAAAACCGCATCTGAAGCTTTTCCACATCCTCCCTCTGGGCTGACGAGAGGGAGTTGTCACATGGAGCCGTACCGGCCCCCGTCGCTACCGGACTGAGCTCATCCTCTTCTCCCACTGTCGACACTAGAGCGGCCGCTTCCGGCTCCACACACGCTTTCGGCAAATTCAAATGATAATGCTGCTGGAAGCGCACAGTGCCCATGCTGCCCTCTCCAGAAGTCCATGGACAGGACCCAAATAAATGACTAAACCCCGGCCAGTCAGCCCCGAAAACTAAAGAGTGTGCCAAAGGGGAGTTGACTGTGAACCTGACATGCCAACCCTCCCTGTTATAGCAGATGGTGAATAAAGCCACAGGGTACCAGTGAACGTTGCGGTGCACACACCACGCCATCACCCACGCCCTGCTATCCAACTCCCCTGGCCGAACCAAGCTTTCTTGAATCAAAGACTGCTGACAGCCTGAGTCCACGATTGCCTGATGTATACCCCTTTTCTCCCCCGAATCGGTCCAAGACAGCCTTTCGAACGTCCTGGTAGCTCCTCCTAGCTGCTGTTGGAAGCACCAAAGCTGCAGTCTGCGGGTCCCCATATACAGGATTAGACCTGACCCGTAAATTGCTCTCTCCTGTATATGTTGCTGCAACTGCATCACCACTCCTGTGCGCTTTCTGATGCCACTGACCGCTAACTTTTGCCCCGGCTCCACATAAAGCTTCCTTAGTTGTGGGGTGCCTAAGGGCAGCTCTCTAAAGTAGTTTACAGACCTTTGTACTTATATCCACAAGTAAAATAGAACGGCAACTCTTTCAGTCTAAACAGCGCCTTGTTGAATCTGGTGATAAAATGGATAGGCTTTTGGCACACCACGCACGGGCAACTATGCTATCAAGATTGATTCCCAGGATTCAGTCTACAATAGGAGAAGTTACTGCGGACCCTAAAGAAATAACCTAGATATTCCATATTTTTTTATTGAGATCTTTACATCTCAGATTGCCCTTCAGATCTGTTAGTTGGTAACAACCCACTTGACAAGATCTCACTCCCTAAAATAGATAAGGAGGTGTGTCAGGACCTTGGAGGACTAATCACTATTCAGGAGGTGCGGAAGGCATTATATTACTCTTATCTGATAAAATTACACATGCCCTTAAAAATATGTACGAGTGCTTTGTCAGGGGCCGTCACAGGCCTTAATTACACGTCTCCTTAAGTCTGATAAAGACCCTCTTCTTTGTGCAAGCTATGGGCCGATCTCTCTCTTAAATGTTGACTTGAAAATTTTATCAAAGATCTTAGCCCTGCGCCTAGAACAGTTCCGACCTACTATTATAGCATTGGATCAAACAGGATTCATGCTCAGTAAGCATTCATTTTCCAATACAATAAGACTTTTTAATATTGTTAACTCCTCTTGTTCAGCTTCCCCTGAGTTGGTTAACTAGCTGGACGCCTTTGACAGTCGAACTATTTATTTATTTATTTATTTTATGCAAAGGTTTGGCTTTGGCCCAGGATTTATATCTTCGATCAAACTTCTTTACACACACCCAGGTAATTTATAGTTCAATATACATAAATTGACTCCTTTCAGCTCTATTTCAACTGTATAGGGGCACAGGGCAAGGTTGTCCTTTATCCCCGTTTCTTTTTGCTCTAGCAGTGGAACCTCTAGCTATCTGGCTACGTCAGGGAGTTACCCGCATGGGAAAAACTCATAAATTGACCCTGTATGCACATGACTTACTCCTGTATATGTCCAATCCAACCCCCTCGCTCCCTGTAGCTGAAGTATTCTTCACTATTTTAGTTCACTTTCTGGATATAAAGTAAACCTCCAAAAAAGTAAACTTTACCCCATTAAAAAGGCCTTTGGTATATTTTTGGTTAGAGCCAACAACATACCCCAGACCTTTTTCCCATTCAAATATGCTACTTAAGGTTCTAAGTTCCTACAAGTTATTGAAAATTGATACATTTATTTTTTACCATTTTGTCTAAAACATTTCTATGATTCTTTGTGCAGCATTTGATGTAAACAAGAAATGTCCAATGTTGGACAGAATAACTTTCCAAAAACATTGTTTAACATTATAAACCGGGCTCATTCAGCCCTCACAACAATAGTCAATATAAATGGGCACAGATAGAAACAGCTGCAGTATAAGAGTAAAAAGTCCTCTTTAACGAGAGAATAAACTTTTCAGCATCGTCACAATGTAAACGAAACTTATGGTTGATGACATGAGAGACGTCACCGAACGGCGTTTCAATGGCAAATGTCAAAGAAATACTTATTTCAAATATAATTAATCCTGACATAGCCCCGCAACAGAAACTCCACACGTTTAGTAAAAACAGCATCTTCAACGTTAAAGAACGGCTGGTTCTCTAAGTCGATGAACTCAGTGAAGTTTGAAGGATTTCTTATACTCTCTTGTCTGTTTTTTACCATATTTAACTCAGAGTCTTTACGAGAGAGAGCGAGAGAGAGGGAGGGAGAGAGAGCTGCTGCTGCTGCCGCTGCTGTATTGTTTTACTGAGTTCATTCCATGTTTTTTTTTTTTCTTTACTTTGCTGCATAAAAACGCCTCGTGTTAAAATCTTAGCCCCACCCACACATGACCAGCTCCTTGCAGTCATTAAAAATAAGAGTTTTCTATCCACAAAAAACTCCAGACCACGGACATTCACTGTAGCGTTGCTCATTGTAGCTGTCTCTTTAAATGGCATCATGAATCTCGTGGGTGAGAGTGTCAGTACTGCAGACTCAGTTCCTCATGCTGAAGTCCAGCGGGGGTACAGCGTATTTGCCGAGACCGCGCCATTGCAGCATCGAATTAATATTATCGGTGGAAAAACCGATGCCGATATAATCCGATATTAAAAATTATGCTCATATCGGCCCAATATTTATCGGTGGACCGATATATCGGACATCCCTAATTATTGTTATTATTATGATTATTATTATTATTATTATCATGATGTTTCTTTCTTTTTCTCAACTCAACAAAACTCTCCCTCACAGAAGGAAACTGGACCCCAGTTTATTATTTGTTTTTTTTCAATCTTTGTATTTATTTCTTTACATATTACGTTATTTCTTATTTCTTTATTTAATTAAAAATTATGTTTTTGTTTGTTCCTGTTGCAGTGTGGATTTGATGGGGAGAAAGGGTTTCAAAAAATGTTACGGAAGGTTTTATTATGCATTCTTACTTCCAATAAAAAGTACAGTATATATATTCCAGAATGGCTACATATGTGTGTGTGTGTGTGTGTAATGTTTGAATATAAATGCAAAAAGTCTGAATATATATACAAAAAATATAAATTTATATACGAAAAGTATTTATATACACAGCAAATTTGATATCCCACATTTAACACCCTGAGAGTTGAAATTAACACTCCCCCATAGTTTATATGTGAACCACTGTAAAAGTGTTAAATTAACACTTTCAAAAGTGTTTTTTTAACACTATGACAGTGTTATCTAACAAACAACTACAGAGTAAAGTATTAACACTGTAATAGAGTACAGTAAAACCTAACGGTGTCAAAAGTTCACTTATTTGAGACACTCATGCACTAGTTAACACTGCATTAGTGTTGACGTAACACTGGATGGTGTTATTTATACTTAAAAATGACACTACAATTTAACTAATTTGACTGATACCGTCTAGGAATAAATTCAGAGTTAAAATGTTATAACCATTAATGTAACCATCCTTCAACGCATGTGTAATAATCACTCCAGAAAGTACTGCAATGAAAGAAACTTTTTTTTTTTTTTTTTTTTTTAAGTAAGAGCTTTACATACAATTGGACAACCAAAGCACTCAAGAGACTCTAAAATATAATACTGCCCAAAACATGAGGTAGCCTGTAACTGCTGTTACCCTAAATCAATGGTTCTCAACCTTTCTGGGTGGTAACTCGAGGAAAAACAGGCTGGTCATTCGTGACCCCTGTGCCCCCAGCACTGAGACTTCTGACTCTCAATTTTTAAGTGCAAAACATGAAGGGGCCTTAACACAGAATTCATGTACAATTGTAAAAATCAAATCATTGAAATGATTTAAGGCACATAATACACAGGCATTCCCCCCCTGAAAATCCCTTTGGAGACCCCTGGAAAGAATTATGTTTTTATATCAGAATTGACTTTAAATGTCAGGAGTGTGACTTTTATCATAATCACATTTTATTTAGAATAGTGACTTTTTATTCTAAAAAAATTGACTTTATCTCGGGATTATGATTTTTTTCTCAAACTTTTAAAATCTTAAAACTTTTAATCTGAGAGTAGCACCTTCTTATTTTTGTTATTTAATCTCAAAAAAATTTTGGCCCAGAATAGTGATATCTATCTCAAAACTGTGACTTAGAGACCCCTGAAACTTATCTTGGGACCCTTTTGGGGGACACAACCCACAGGTTGAGAACCACTGCCCTATACAATACAGCCATCTGGCACAACATAGAAAAATGAGTCAATACCATAAGACATTTGAATATTAAAAGGCTTAAAGTATCTCAAGTGATCAGGTCTAACAACTAAACAATTGTTCATGTTAACAACACGAAAAGCATGAAAATGTTCTACAAATTTAGTCTCCATCTCTGAGACCAAAAAATAAACTTCACCTTTCAAAAATATGCAAACTTTCTTATTGAACACTGGCATTACATCAATTAAATCTGTGCAAACAACAAGGCCATTGTGATACTCAATACCATTGTGTTGCAGTGAACATCCTTCTTGAGCACTAATAACAATTTTCTTGCCAGGATATAACCCATGAAAAAACTTAAGGTGCTGAATTAGGGCGCTAGGTGCATCAAGGTCAAATAAGTGACAAAACAGCACATGAATGAAGTCCTAAAATACCACCGATTTTAAAATGATCATCAAACAACTAGAAGAATAACAAAATTAAATAATTCAGAAAGTTGACGATTACATCTCACATGATCAAAACTATCTGTTGCAATCTAACAAACTCACTTCTCCGGCTGAAAAACTGTGACAATCCTCTTCATCTCTTCTAGTTCGCTTGAGTGGTAGTCTTGATGTTTCACTGTCACTGCTAATTGACACAGAGAGGAAACTCCCACTGGGTGAAGATAGTGGCGTGGATGAAGATGATGATTGAGATACGCCGAACTCTAAAAACAAATGACGGAATAAGCAATTCAATTACTTGAAAGCATAATTATGGGTCAAGTAATAAGGAAAATAAATTATCAAAATAATACTATCATCTTGACAATCCTTGATTACAATGCAAATTCCCATCCACAGTGGATAATTCTGCAAACACTGTCTCGTCCACCTCAGTGCCTGAATCATCTTCCGCGGAGACTTTCACAGGAATGGAGAACTTTTTTCTCACTGAGTAAAAACATTTAAGACAAAAATGGCAAATTTATGAAATTAAGAAATATAATGACATCCTCTCAATCTGAGTTACTGCTTATTTATAATAGAGAAATCTGCCTTCAGAGATGAATTCGTTAAAATCTGCAGCTTGGAGTTTGATGTATTTCTTCCGAGACTGATATTACACTTTAATGATCATTTTGCCATACTCGGCAGGAGCCTGCACAGAGAGGGACAACAGGGCATATTTTAGATTTCACTTTATGCTTCTTTAAATTATAACTTCCATTTTGTTTTTGATTGCTTAAATAACAATCAAACTCTGACATGGTCTCTGAAAGATCTAAATGGACTTTTTGGAACTGAAGGTGGTGGATTTGTAGATGTTCTCTTTCTGCCTGACTGCCTTGGAATTTAACATACTGCTTTCACACTTCTTATGATGACAGCGATATCTTTGCAACCTGTCAAACATACGGACTTAAAAATACAGAATATGCCTCCCTTTATGTTTGCTCTCTAATTATCAGTTACAGTACTTGAGTGATTTACTACTCAGATCAATTGATTGTTTTTGTGATGAATTGTGTCACTGTAGTTAAAAATCCATGATACCACATCTGCAGCTCACTCAAAACAAATACTACTCAGTCTGCTTGGCAAAAATATCATTTGTTGTCATCTGAGTACTTGCATCACTGGAAATGTTTGCAGAATACAGGACTCTTATCCCTTATCGCCTGATCTTACAATCTAGTTTGCATAAGGAGGCTTCATAAGATGAAAAAATGCGGCTCAACTTCACTCACCTGCAGGATTAGATTTTACACAGGGACCATCTGTTTCATGTGGAATGCTGCAAGTAAAACACACACAAATTAATTAAAATTAAGAGTCAAATTAAAGCCAACAAGTAGGTTAAAGTAAAGTTACATCGGTAACATTTTAAATACAAAAGCAGCTAACGGTAACTATACTAGCGTGATACCTGTACCTCAGTAGGCTAATATTAGCTATGTGCTCACTGAGTAGACAACATATATATACTTTTTTTTCAGGGGTTGACACAGCGAAGATTTTCATTGTTGTCTCGCGTCTTAGATTTGGCAAAATGTTTTTTATTTTGATTTTGATGTTTTTGAAACAAAACAAAGCATTAACAGAGCTGTTCAGGTTGGTGGAATTGAGAAACTGCTTTGCTATATCAAAACACACTCTCACTCACACACTAAGTGGTTGTTGATATGACGAGACAGTCACACTCTGGCTCAGATGTCATGACTCAATTCTTTCTCTCTCCCTGTTTGATGAGTTTTGGCATTAGTGACCTTCAACCTCCTCCTTCTGTTTCAACTGAAGGCTTCCTTGTACACTGATTATTTTTATGTTAGCTCAAGAGCCAATTATCACGGTGTCCACAAAAGTTGAGTGAGTCTGGTGAGTCTGTGGGTTTGGTGTTCTGATATTCTGGAGGTTTGGGGCTCTGTGGTCCTGACCTCTGATTAAATGGTACTCCAGGTGCCTTCATGTTCATCCAGGATGACTACAGGAGAGCTGGGATCATAGTTTACTCCTCTAAAGTTGCCAGCACTTTCAAAGTTGTTCTGGTTGTTGTGGTTTTCCATGTCTATGTCAGTGTGCTCCACTCATCTTTGCCGTTGATTTCAACACAAATCAATATTTAACTTTAATATTCCACCAAAAAAAGATTACTGTGTTGGCTTGATCTGATATCACAGATAACACCAGTATACGTATTACACCATATACTCATCAGGTGTAATAATAATAATTTACTTTCTTATTCATCTTGATATGTGTTGACACAGGAGCACAATTGACTACGTACATTGCTTTATACTGTATGAGTGTGTGGGTGTGTGTGTGTCAATGTACACTAACTGCATGTGTTTATACGTTAATATATAAACCTTTTAGGAGGCAACAAAGGGTGTGAAATATAGCTGCTGAACTGCAAGTCACTAGATGACAGTGTTGCAGGACACCTAGTTACTTGCATACTCATTTGTACATATACTAAATATTACCAGGTTTACATTGACATCAGTTGATATTGGAACCACCAATAACCAAAACCTAAAATGTCCAAAATAATCTTTGGACAGTGTTTTGGATATTGGCAAAAAGTTAATAGTGGACATCCCTAAAGATCAGTGTTTCTTAAGTAACTATATTCACCTGCAATTATAGACTATAGATATGTAGTTATAGATTTTTTATTTAACTCACTGTACAATAAATAAAGTCTATAATTGCAGAGGGGTGTAAGTTTCCAACATTTACATTTAGATATGTACAACATAATTCGTTTCTGGAGCTGTGTTAAAGATTAACACACTTTGAAAGAGGATGCAACTGCAATGATTAGCTCTGTTGTGTTAACACAGAGCTCTGTTCATTTATGCTGTATTAAAGCTAGTAGTTACTTTAATGTTATTTAGTATACACAGATCACTTTAGCTAGCTAGTATCTACCTACTATCACTTTGTGTTGTTTTGTCATTGAGGAGATAGCTGAATCAGTCCCTGCACAAAGGTGTGAGGGTGAGTCGTAGGTCCTGTGGAACAGCGGTGCGGGACACAGTTCCAACCTTGATTCATATTTATTGAAAATCCATAGGACGTTTATCCAGATTAACCCAACTGTACCTGCAGCACTTCAGGGGAGAAAAGTTTATTTGTCTGATTTCTGTTTGGTTCTAAACACAGAACTAAGCTTACTAAACAACACTCGGTTCTGGTTCTTGTGTCAGACTTTATTCATGGCCAAACAGAAAGGGAAAATAACGTTGTTAAGAAACCTTTTTTTAATTTATTAAAATTGTGGAGTGTTTTGAGAGTGACGCTGAGTCCCTTGTATTGGTTTTCACGTGCCACCTGGCTGTCAACCCTTCTCTCTTTACAATATACCTATAAAAACACTTTCACTCTCACTCTCTTTGTCTCCCCCATGTGAGCCCTTGCCCAGTCTGTCATCTGCAGTGCTGCTGCAGCGCCCTTCATCTGTGGGCGTTCCATGTTATCCTTGCGCTCAACCTGATTTTCCCAGTGGCCTGAACCTTTGCAACTGTCTTGCCTGTCTTGGGCAATATTCAAAGTAGTCGCTGGTTCCTTTTCCATGCTGCAGATCATATCAGATATGGTTCAGATCGGTTTGTAAACATCGGCATACAGTATATTCCTTTTAGGACTCCTTCTTTGCTTTCCTCTCCTCAGTCTGAGCTTCATTCACGTCCTCCGTTCTTCCCTGCTCAGCTTTTTATCCTTCCTCCCCTCTCCTCCTCCTCTCCTGGCTGTCTCCGGCAGAGCTAATTCCCCCTTCTGATGGTGCAGTTCTCATTAGCATACTTATCAAAGTGTTTGGACTCCGACAGAAGCCGTAGGAACGTGGGCTCATTAATATGTTAATTACCCCCCCAAGACTGAAGCGCACATCCTCCACTGCTCCCTGCTTCAGATGAAACCTTTCATTGTTTGAATACCCTCAGAAGCTTTCTCAAGCCCATGTCACCAGACTGTGCAGACGACGAGTAAAGATGTCGCAGAGCTGCACGACCTGCACTCCTTCCTGACGTTTGCAGAGTGTCGTTAATTACACATGCACGGTCAGGGCTTTGTGCATTGTACTGTTATTTTCAGATGCAGTATAATTTGGGGAACAAGACTAATTCCCCGCAGCTCCCTCAAAGAACTGTCATCAACACAAATCCCCGCTGTTATTGGAGATGCAGGGATAGAACAATGACCTACAGAACCGCAAAAAATTCTCTCTAACAGCCCGCCAATGCGTTGTTGTCATGGGGACAAAAACCAGATCAAACTGCACTGCGGATGGAAAAAACAAACACAGAATGTATCGTGTATATACTGTTTATGGCATGGATGTGGCCTGCATGATATAAATGATTCTAATCACACGGTCAAGCCGTGTCATAGAGTCAGTCACAATGTGTTTGATTGGCTTGTTTTATACTAAAAATGTTGGCAAAGGTCAAATCCTGGTTCAGGTATGAAGCTGGTTCAAGGTCAAAACCTGGATTTAGGCACAAACCAACTACCAGGTCCAAACAAGATTTATGGCCCAAACCTGGTTCACAGTCCAAACATTTTTCAAACCTGGGTCTAGGTCCAATCCTGGTTCAAGGTCCAAACCTGCTTCGAAGTCCAGACCTGGTTCAGGGTGCAAACTGGATACAATGTTCAATTCTGATCCCAGTTCTAGGTTCAAATGTGTTTTTAGGTTGACTTTGTTCAGACTTTCAAGGATCCAAGGAAGCTTTATTGTCATTGCAACACATGTTGACATATAATGAAAAAAAAAAAGATACTTCGATCCCGGTGAGAGGGAGAAGAAAGAGAGAAGAGGAAAGGAGAAAATCAGGAGAAGCAATGCGGTGTCAATTTGCAGCGTGATATTATTGTTTGTAGGACGTTACAGTTAACAGGTTTCCACCTGAATTCAACAGTCTGTCAGTTTTGGGGAAGAAACTGTTCCTCAGTCTGGTGGTCTCGCTTTTGATACTACGCAGCCTCCTGCCTGAGGGGTGGCTGACGGACAGTAAGTTTGCAGTTTGCAGACAGTAGGGATACTCCTGAGGGATTAATAGAGTTCTAAAAAAAAAACAAAGTGTCTTTCATTTTTAATATAGCTGTACACCCAAAATAACATTTCTTACATCTGATAACATGTATTACTTATTGCTTCACAAATTATACCAATATTGGGCTAATTTTTACTTTTTGTTTTCTACTATATATATTGGGGCAGTGGTGGCCTAGTGGTGAGCATGGCACCGTCCCCACTAACAGCTCCCAGGGCACTCAAAGCTGCCCACTGTTCACTTTGGTGATGGGTTAAATGCAGAGTTGACATTTCGTTGGGAGAAGGAGTTGGCTTCCATATATATACTCTATAAAAATAAACACTGTTCAAAAACATAAAGGGAACACTAAAGTAACACATTATAGATCTATTTTTTTTTAATATAAATACTTTGTTTTTTCCATAATTTAATGTGCTGACAACGAAACCACATATATTAACCCATGTAGGTCTAGTTTTGGGTTTAAACAAAAAATTAAAGTGGCGAAACATACTACAGGCAGATCAAACTTTGATGTTATGTCCTTTAAACAAGTCAAAATGAGACTCAGTAGTGTGTGTGCCCTCTGTGTGCCTGTATGACCTCCCTACAACGCCTGGGCATGCTTCTGATGAGGCGGGGGATGTTCTCATGAGAGATCTCCTCCCAGATCTGGACTAAAGCATCCACAAACTCCTGGGCAGTCTGTGGTGCAATTATGCATTGGTGGATAGAGTGAGACATGAAGTCCCAAATGTGCTTAATTGGATTCAGATCTCTGGAAATGGCAGTCCATAACATCAATGTCTGTTTTTGACTGTTTGAGCAGACACATGCACATTTGTGGCCTGCTGGAGCTCATTCTGGGCTCTGCCAGTGCTAATTCTATTCTTAGTTGCATAAAGAAGGAGTTAGTGGTCCTGCTGCTGGGTTGTTGTCCTCACATGGCCTTCTCCATGTCTCCTGATAGTGCCTCCATGTTCTGGACACTATGCTGACAGGCACAGCAAACTTTTTTGCCGCTGATTGCATTGATGTGCCACCCTGGATGAGCTGCGCTA
Organism: Paraplagusia blochii; assembly: GCA_016785265.1. Classification (NCBI taxonomy): domain Eukaryota; kingdom Metazoa; phylum Chordata; class Actinopteri; order Pleuronectiformes; family Cynoglossidae; genus Paraplagusia; species Paraplagusia blochii. The sequence continues at coordinate 383,225 of JAFBJS010006231.1, forward strand.
CCTGATCCACTTGTGTGGGTTGTGCACTAAAACCACAGATGTCGTCATCTTTAGTGTGGAACAGCTTCAGAATTTCTTCGTCGCACACGTTCTCTGTTTCACTTTGGTTATCACCCCCTTGGTGATCATGGGTTTTTTGACACTGCTCCACACTGGCAGACTTAAGCAAAAGTTGCTCTATGTATGGCCAGTTTTAGTATATGATTTCCCGCCACACGTCATCCAACTCTCCCACTGAACTCGGAGTGCCACTTTAAATGTGCGATTCACTCTGTTATGCCCCCAGAAATAAAAGCTGGAATTTAGCTTGTTCTTTTGTGTGCAGAGAAACCACTTTATGCTAGCGCAGAGCTTCGTGTGGAGTGTGTGAACTGGGGCTTATCTAGTCTGGGTGAAGAGAAGCCAGGTTGGGCTGAAGGATCATCCACTGGTGCGCAGCTCCCTGGGCAAGATGCTCCAGTAGGAGACGGATCTTCTGCGAGCTTTGTAGATAACAAACAAACAAAGCCGGTGTCGCCAGGCTTTACGACACTCAGTAATTACAGCCCACACTTTGATGTTGTATGATTAGAAGCCCTGATGGACGAGTTAAAGCAGTCACCTTACGATGTCTGGGTGTCAAGCTCATTATGTGACTAGCATGTGTCTGGAACAAGTGCTGCGCTGCTGCTATTGATGATGATGATGATGATGTTGCTGTCTGCTGTCGATGCTGTATAAAAGTGTCCAATTTCTCCACAGGTGTAATATTTCAATAAAAAAAATCTAGAATGCCAATGGTGGCCTAGGGGTTAATGAACTCATGTTTGATTCAACAAGGTGCCATGTTGCCAATGAGGTGAGCATAGCACCATCATAACCCACATAACTTTCAGTGGGCTCCACACCCACAGGAAGGCTTACGGTATGGTTCAGTGTATTTGCTTGCTCCTCTGTTCCAATCTCTGATTGGCCTAGTATTTGTTAGCTCATCTCTATAATTCCCTGAAGGATACTCCAGAGGGTTTAATAAAGTAATGTGTAGCTCTCATAATCTCTCCTTCTCCACTCACTTTACTTAATTTTAAAATCTCAATCCCCTCTCACTTCTTGGTGGCCTGATTTTTTTTGTCTGTCTTTCCATTTTCTCCACCTGTACTGTCATTTAAATATAAGGGGAAAATATGTGTTCAAATTCCAGGGGTTGTGAGGATGATTTCCACAAGTGCAACTGAGGCTACGGGCTCAGTAAATGCTTATCTCGTTGGGAAAACGTGAAAGTGAGCTAAAAAGTCAAGTTTTCCCCTCCTGCTCTCGACCTCATTTAGATTCCAAGTTAACTGCTGCTAGCTACGTCTCAGCTGTGTGTATTATTCATACCCTGACAGATAGCTCCCACTAAAAGCACTGGAACTGGGCCAGATGGTAATGGAGTGACACTGTGTCTGAACAGGAGGTTAGAACAGGGTGGGGGTTTGAAAAAGGAGGGTAGATAGATGGCTGTATGTCCCAGATACAAAAATCCTTAATTTAAATTATTTTATAATTAATTTTTATCAAATATATAATTAAAATAATATGGCATGCCATTCAAAAAGTCTAAATATACAGTATGTACAAAAAGTCTGAATAAATATATGAAAAGTATGAATATTTATTAAAAAGTTGAAGCCTTTGGGATCACAGCTGCTTCCAGCCAGATGAAACAGAGACGAATACAATCATCTGTCACTGATGCATATGTCTGGTTTAAACAGTGAATGGTGTCTAATAAAAAATGTATTAATTATGAGTCAGAGATTTTTTTATTTATAATTTTATTTCAGAACTATATTAATTAATTGGGAGAATCTGCCAGGAAATTATGCCCCTGTATTTAACCCGTCACCGTAGTGAGCCGAAGAGGGCAGTGTGGGGGGACTATGCTCAGGGCACCTCAGTGGTGACAAGAAGAAAGAATAAGAAGAGATTACAGTTATATGTGGTGAATGATCTCATCTCACTGCTGTGAGGGATTCCTAATAATCCAATGACATTATAAGACTAATTAAAAATGTCTAGAATCCGTCTTAAATACATGTTTGCCAATACGTTTAATATTTTTATATGTCCGTTGCACTGACGATGGAGTACTGACTTCTAACAGAAAGGAAAGAATTGAGCATTAGTAATGCAAATAGGGATTTATGTTAACCTTTATTCAGAGACATTTAGATTGATAGATTTAATATAACACAACTATGTTGTCTTGTCCGCTCGCAGAAAGTGTTAGACGTTCGCTTTTTCTTATACCTTCTTTACGCCCTGCTATGTGGGCACAACACAGACGGGAGTCTGGCTGTGTGAGCAGCTCCGCTACTTTGTTCTGTTCAGTTAACTGTTATAACTCATGCGCGCTAAGAGTAACGTAATACTATGGCGTTATTGAGTATTGCAGACATGGGGACTCGAGTCTGAGACTCGGACTCGAGTCGCACTTAAGTCGCACAAAGACTTGTGACTTGACTTAAGACTCGCCGTGTAAGACTCGAGACTTGACTTGGACTTCGGTGTTATGACTCGCGAGTCGTGAATAAAGTCCATCCATTAAGGAATTAGCTATTTTGTCATTTAATTTATTTCACTTTTTCCGATGCGTTTCCGCATTTATTGCTAAGTCTTACTCGCAGAATTTGGTCACTGTCGGCCGTAACCACGCCATTACATCGTGCAAACACAGACCTGCTGCGTCTCTCTCACTCTCACTCCGGGCGTGCTCACACACTCCTGCTCCCTCGCCCCTCGCTCATGCATTCACTCAGACACATTCACAGACCATGGAAAACAACAGAAGTCTTTGAACAATTAACTAAAACTAAGTTCATGATTGTAGTCCAAAGCGGCTGCAAAAAGAGAAAAAAAAACTGACACACTCTCCTCCGGGAATTGTCTGGGGGAAAGACGCTCCTCAAGACCTTTTGCCGTCCGCATTACTGTATGAGAACAAATAGACGCACGTCACTTTTTTCCTCCTAATTTTTCCTGGGTTTTCAAGTTTCCCGATTCCCGGGAAATGGTTCTGATCGCATTTCTCGATTAAATCCTAAACGTTAGCATTAGAAAACAAAGTTCTAGTCCGTTGGCTAATTTTATAGTTTCTATACATGAATGGCTGTTTTAGTTTAGACTAATGCTGTCACTGACATAACAGATGGAAACCTCTCCTTAAACACCATGTAATGCATATGATTTCTTAGCCTAAGCACATTCACAGTGCATTGTTTTGATCAACTTTGATGGTGCAGTGTGCAATAATATATTATAGCCCTATACTGTAGAACAGTACAGTACATACAGTACTCAGTTATATATTTTCGTTTTCCTCAATTTGTTATTTTCAGTTGGTAAAAGGACAGGACCACATACACAAATCAGTTTGTATGTCTCCTGTAGTATTTACAAAATACATTGTTCAAGCTTAATGTTTTTGGGATGTTTCTTCATAATGCACATGCACAGTACATTGTTTTGATCAACTTTGATAGTGTAATGTGCAATAACATATTAAAGGCGTATAGTACAGTACGGTACATACTTTTAATCCAAAACAACAGCAATGAGGTATTATCTTGGATAGCATCTAATATGAAAACTTTCAGCTATTTGAGACTTGACACTTGACTTGGACTTGGAAAAAGTGACTTGTGACCATCTCTGGAGTATTGCGTTACAAGAGTGAAAAGCAAAGCAACCACAAGTGCCACACATTTAGGGTACCTCTGCAACAGACATGGGAAGAATTTTCTGAAGAATATTTCATTTCTATTAAAAAGAAGGCCTCGTGTGTGTTCAGCTGTTAGGTCTGCCAAATCTGGCTACTTTGATGAGTCAACAGTTTAGAATGCATTTTGGTCTATAAATTGATTCCATCATTTATTTTTTTGACTCCAAAACACTGGAAAAATTGGGGTGTTCTGGGGTCAAAAATGCAATAGGGACGGCCACACTTCTGTAAGGAGCCAAACGGTCTCGGTGGAGGACTACTTTCTTACCCCTTGCCCTGTACTCTGTACACCTCCCCCACTTTCTCAAGCACCCCACAGGGACCATCCCAGTGGCCATTCAGCTTAGGACAGCGTACTTTCTTGCGCTTGAGTGTATAGACCCAAACCAACTCCCCTGAATTTTTATAAATTATTATTTATTATTTATTTAAATTATTTTATTCAAACTTTAACAGAAACAAGCTGTCAGTTCAAGGCTACCTCTAAGCTAATCTAACATTTTCATTCTCAAATAATAAACTTTAGGGACAAAATTGAGGACCAAACATCAACTCCAATCACTGTGCAGGATTTAGGGAGATAGAGACAGTACATTTCTGATTTTTTTTTTTCAGCCTTGTTTTCCAACATGTTGCCAGACTTGAGATGTTGAGATGGACTAGAAAGGGTTTAGACTGATTAGAGAAACCTAAAGAAATATGGGGGATTTACTTTTCCATCTTCTGTAACCCACTCCTGTCGTCCTGCATCACAGCCAAGTCATTCCACACTGTAAATGTGTGTGACTGTGCGTGTGTGCACTTGTATCACTGCAACAGAGCCGTGTGGGCTGATATGAGAGCTGGAGGCTGAGCCACAAGAAAACGCCCAAACTGCAGTGCCTGCCATGAGCCAAGCCTCCTGCACTGAGATGCTGTCTATTGTTCTCTGCTGCTGCTGGAGGAGAAGGCTGACAGCTCTGAAATATCCTCACATACGCACATACACACACACAAACACACACACACACACGTACACACACACACACACACACACCATCTGTCTAACTCCTACAGATTCTGTCTCTTTTTCTCTACCCGTCTGTCTCTCTTTGAATGTCTGGCTGTGAGGACGGCCGATCCCTCATGGATTTCTACAGGGTATCACCATGGAGACAGGGCTCTGCCATGCGACTGTAGATCCTGGTGCTAGATGGAGGGCAGAGCCAGAGGTGCTGCATTTCACGGAAAAGAACAAGGGATAAGGATAGGAGGAGGGGGAGGAGAAAAGAGAAGAGACAACAATAGGCTCAAGTTGACAGCAAGAGAGAAGGAGAGAGTGGTGAAGTGAAAGGGTAAGGAGAGAAGAGAAGAGAACTGATGCAGATCTGTGCCCTGCAATACTCTATGGTCTTCTGGCCATTGACTCAGGAAAGCCGTACTGACAGGAATCTGCTGATACAATGTCTCTTGTTATACAATACTGATATTCACCGATTCCTCTCTTCTGTGCAATAGTTGCATTCAAATATTTAGAAAAAGAATCTATCTATCTACAAAGAATTTGGGGTTGACTTGCTGACGTCGTTTTCCCCCAGAGTATTGTCTTTCAGGTGTTTTCGCCAAAGTTTTGGGATACAATGCAAATGGTAAATTACAATAAATGACAATGCATAGATATATATCTGTGTGTGTGTGTGTGTGTGTATGTATGTGTGTGTGTAAGATTTAGTTTGGAGTTAGGATTACTCTTAGATTTGATCAACGGGTGAGATTGAGGGGAACACAAAGCACTGAAATGTATCTGTGTGTGTGTGTGTGTTTGTTTGTTAGGAAAGATGCGGGAGCTGAAGTAGAAACTCGGCATCCACAGCAGGTTTATTCTATCTCTCAAAGACTAATAGTACGCAATGCTAGTGACTGGCTAAAGATTTTGCTCCCACTGAGAGTGGCTGTTAATATGAACGCTAATAAAGGCACCATGGGTGGCTGTTGCATAGCAGCATTTGCTCAACTAGCACCCAAAATTACTTGAAAGGGGGCACAGCCATATTCTCACATTAGCACATGAATGCTCCAGAAATGGGTTAGGGCTCTGTATCGCCTCCAGAAGGCTGTTTTCTCTGCATTAAAATGACACTTGTTAACAATGTAATAGAATCTCACTCTGGTGTGTTTTATTTCCGTGCCAGTTGGTGGAGAGAAAAGGAACTTTGAAGGATGCTGCTGTATTCACCTCCTCTTTCTTGTTTTAAATTGTTTCTAAAATTTAATAGAATTTAATTGCCTAGCTCGGAGTGTGGGATGGGATGCTATTGATGACGAATGTTGCAGCCAAGGTCATGCAGCAACACAGCCAGGGAATGTGGGAAGGCAATGCCGCGGAGAGGCTTTCTGTTGCTTAGTCATCATCACGGCTCAAGAAGCGAGGCTAAATATGGGGGGCGAGGACTCCAGAAACCAACCATGTTGTGTAATGTATCACTATACTTTGAACACAGAACAATATAGTCCATCACACTGTGATATATTAGAGGTCAACAACATCAGAATAGATGGATCTACATTTGGAGTCACAAACAAAAGAGTGGAAATTGGTAATAAAAGTAAATTAATACACGCATGAATGATTGTAAAAATATTTATTATTAATATTTAAATCATTATTGAAGTCACGGCCATTTAAATTATTTTATTAAATACATTTATTCAAACAAGACAAAAAACTGTGTTATTTACATTTTAATTTATAATTAACATTTCCTTTTTAAATGAAAAAATAAATTAATAATGATAGATTTTGAAGAAGTTAAATCAACCAACACAGTGAAGACAGTCAAGTAGAGAAAATATGGCACAACAACGACCTTAGCAAGATCTGGCCGGGCGTCCAAAGTTGATGAAGAAACAAGGAGAAAGCTGGTCAGGGAGGTGGACATCAACACTAAAAGATTTACAGGAATATCTCACAACTACTGGCTGTGTCGTACATGTGACAGGGAAGGGTGGCCTTTTCTCTAAAGCCAGGAGCACATGGGGAGGATTCGGCGCACGCCGATTGCTCAGCACCAGATTCTCATCGTGCGCGCGTAAATTTTAGTGACCCATTTGTCAGTCGAGGCCGTGAGCAAAATATCGATCGTGCTCGATTTCTCCTGTCACGAGTGCGGGCTGCGTGAGCACTTTTCTCACTACAAACAATTTGTGCGCATGCGCTACAATGATGCAACAAGATGGCAACCAGCTGCGACCTGTTGAATGAAACGATATTAGAAGACAAATTTGTGGATCTTTGGCAAGACCATCCTTGTCTGTTTAATATTGGTCTTGGCGATTTTAAAGATAAGGACAAGAGGAAAGAGGCGATTAAAGAAATGAATTACTTAGAAATTGGCACAATCTGGTAAGAATTGTTATTTCCTGTCCTAAATCTATATCATGATAATCAAATTACATGGAAGAAAATAGTCAATTATACATAGTTGACTAGTTGACTAACACTAGTGAGACGTGAGCAGAATTCTCATCGTAGGTGCAGGTGTACTATCAGCCCGCGTGGATGGCGGTGATTTGGCGCGCGCCAAATCCTCCCTGTGTGCGCCGGGCTTAAAGAAAAACATCCAGGCCAGGCTACATTTTGCATAAAGTTATATGAAATCTCCCAAATGCAATTGGGAAAATATGTTGTTGTAGAACTTAGGTAGAACTTTATGGCTAAAATTCTAAAGGGTATGTTTATGTGTGGCGCAAAAATAAACTGCTCATCACCCAAAGAACACCATGCCTACAGTAAAGCAGGGTGGTGGCAGCATCATGTTTTGGGGCTGTTTTTCTTCAACTGGAACTGGGGCCTTTGTCAGGATGGAGGGAACTATAGCTAACAGCTTAAAATACCAGTGAGGCACAAAATCATTAGACTTCTGTCAAAAAACTGAAGATGAAGAGAAAGTCTATGTTTCAATACGACAACGATCCAAAATACACATTATAATTAACTAAAGAATGGCTTCACAAGGATGCGATTAAGGTTTTGGAATGGCCCAGCCAGAGTCCAGACCTGACTTTGATTGAACATCTGTGAAGTGATCTGAAGAAAGCTGTACAAAGGAGATACCCTCGCAATCTGTTGGATTTGGAGCAATTTTGCAAAGAAAAATGGGCAAATACTGCGACATAAAGATGTGCCAGACTCATATATACTTACCCAAAAAGACTGAGTGCTATAATTAAAGCCCAAGGTGCTGCAATGTAGTTTAAGAGTGTGCATACTTATGCAACAAGGTTATTTTAGGTTTATATTTTTTCTTTATTATTATTATTTATATTTATATTTATATTATTATTATTTTATTATTATTGACTGTATTGATTGAGATAAATGACTGTAAGGTGGTGGCAGGTGAGAGCGTAGCCAAACAACATAGGA
>JAFBJS010006234.1:0-15039 GCA_016785265.1 Paraplagusia blochii
GGGCCAGAGCGTTCTGTTAAGCTACTCTCGTATAAATGAGAGGAAATAGAGGTAGCATCCAAACGCGAGTCAAACCAGAATCTGATAACCAAGAAATCAAACAATTTATTCCGACACTTCGGAAAACACGAGAATAATTCCAAAAACAAAAAATATAATAACAAGTGCCCGAGCGGTGTAATGTGGTCCTCCGTGAAAGTGGTGGTGACGTCTCTCCAACCCGTAACCGTGAAGTATTCCCTTCGAACTTCTCCCTCCGTGAATCCGTGAACAAGTTATCCTGGACCGTCATGAGAAACGCTCTGGCGCTGACTTCCTGAAGAGGCGGTGTTTATATGCGTCACAAGTCCGACGAGCAAATCGGAAACAGGTGAGTCTTCATTCAGAAAGTCAGCACCTTAAAGAGACAGTACAAACACCATACATGCATCCAAACAGACAAAAACACAGTCACAGACAAACTGTCCATAAAGCCCTCCCATTTCTAGTCTTAACACACTGTGTAAAAATGACACAAAAGACCACAATTGTTCATAGTTAATATGCATTTTATTCTATTTCAAGAATATTTTGCTACTGTTGTTCAATAAGAAAATTAAAATAATTTAGAGCACTACAATATAACAATTCAGAGCACCATAATAAAATAAAAAAAATAATCAGGACATTGCAAAACTTGGCAAATGAGTATTAAATAAAAAGAAATAAAATTGAGCACCAGAATTAAGTAAGCAGGCCGCACAAAAAATCCTAAGTTAAGGATAATCTTATCCTATACTTGCCTATGTGTTTAAATTGTTTCAATATTGTAGTTTAATTACCTTAATTTTTACAGATATCACAATAATTTGATTATAATCACAGAAATAAAGCAATTTCTTATAAAGTTTTAAAGCAAATAATTTCAATAACATTAATATATACCATCTTTTATGAAAAAAGAGAGGGAAGGAAGGAAATACTTAAATTTAAGGACAAGAAAGGACTTAAGATGTTTTGTGCAAGTGGGCCCTGAATGCCATGTATGCAAAGGAAGGGTCCTGCCAACTTCATGTTACTATAAAAATGCATTATATGAAAAGATATTTACTTTTTATTGCTACTACCAATAACAGCTGTACGGGCAGTCTCGGCAGCCACTGCTTGAGGGTGATTTTCACTGCCCTCGTGTGCGGCGACACTTTCATGTTTTAAATTGCCGCTGCCGTTTACAAACGTGGATTTCTTCGTCAAATTGCGGTTTTTGTAAAACGCAGAACAGGGGATACAAAACATTAGTCGGGCGGTCGCATCGTAATGAAGCCAGGGCCGGCCGTGCTCCCAGGCAGACTTGTAAAACCTTTGGCGTTTTTCTGTCTCGTATTCCTTGTCACCAACCCTTTTCTCTTCTTCCGACCTTGGTCGTTTTTTCCCCGTCTCAGGTGGCGGCTTAACTCCTTTCAGAAAATTCCACATTACAAAGATGTTTTAACAGTTGAAAGTTGAACAAATAAAGACGCGTGTTTATATGGACGATAATATGGTCCCAAGTATTGAAATCTGGTTGTCATATCACGTGAGAGTATGCGAGACTCAACGAGATGCGTCATAGACATGTGCAGTGGTAATAAATTCAACGGCACATTTATGATTCGTATTGTATGGCGGTTTGGTTAACGCTGTAACAAACGCTATGTTTATATTTTCAACATAAAAACGCGTTTTAAGAATATGTTTTCCAACTAGCCCACCGGGCTGCCTAGTAACTAAATTAACTCGCCAAATGGGAAATTAAGTCGCCTCGAGCGACTGGACTACCGCGAATTTCGAGCCCTGCTGATAACTGCTCCACCTCGTTCTGGTAGATGAACTCCTCCCCTCCAGAGATGAGCCCCACGACAGTTGTGTCATCAGCGTACTTGATGATGGCGTTGCTGGAGTGAACAGGGATGCAGTCGTGTGTGTAGAGGGTGAAGAGCAGGGGACTCAGTACGCAACCCTGGGGGGAGCCAATGTTCAGGCTAAGGGCTGTGGAGGTGTGCGGGCCTATCCTCACCCTCTGAGAGGGGTCAGACAGAAAGTCTTTGATCCAGAGGCAAACTGAGCTGGATATGCCCAGGTCTGACAGTTTGGTCACCAGTCTATTTGGAAGGATGGTGTTAAAAGCATAGCTGAAGTCCACGAAGAGCAGACGTGCATAATTCCCCTGCCGCTCAAAATGAGACAGAGTGATATGAAGAGTTGTGGCAATGGCATCCTCTGTGGACCTGTTGGTTCTGTAGGTGAACTGGTGCGGGTCAAGCCTGGGTGCGAGATTAGCAATGATGTGTGTCCAGACCAGTCTCTCAAAGCACTTCATCACGACTGATGTTAGTGCTACCAGGCGGTAGTCGTTAAGGCAGTTGATGGAGGTCTTTTTACGGATGGGCACAATAATTGAAGACTTGAGGCAGGGAGGGACAGCAGCCTGGAACAGTGACTGGTTGAAGATTCTGGTAAAAACCCCAGCCAGTTGATTTGCGCAGTCCTGAAGTACTTGTCCACCAACGCCATCCGGGCCCACAGTTTTGCTTGGATTGTGTGGTTGCTTGGAGCTGGTAGGTGTAGTATTGATGTGTCCTGTGATTCTGCCTCAAAGCGGGCGAAGAAGTGGTTCAGCTCCTGCACCAGGGAAGGGTCGCCGACATCGGCTGACGTCTTGCTGGGTCTGTAGTTGGTAAAGTGCTGGACCCCCTGCCACATCTGCCTGGAGTTGTTACTCTTGAAACAGTCCTCGATCCTCCCCTTATAGACAGCCTTGGCCTCTCTGATGCCCCTCTTCAGGTTAGCTCTGGCAGCACTGTACAATGCCCTGTCACCAGACTTGAAGGCAGTGTTCCTCTCTCTAAGAAGGCGCTGTACATCTTTTGTCATCCATGGCTTCCTGTTCGGAAAGACACGGATGCGTTTCTCAACAGTGACGTTGTTGGAGCAGTAGTCGATGTAATCCAGGACAACTGTTGTGTACAGCTCCAGATCATGGTGTTCAAATACGTCCCAGGAGGTTGATTCAAAGCAGTCCTGCAGCTGTTCAGAGGCACCCTCAGACCAGGTTGTGACAATTCTGGTAGTGACAGGAGCACTCCTTCTGAGAGGGGTGAATGTTGGTAGTAGGAGCAGGGACATATGGTCTGACTGACCCAGGTGAGGAAGTTGTAGCCCTGCTTGATGTTAGAGTAGAGCTTATCCAGTGTTCTTCCTCCCCTGGTGGCACATTTAACATGCTGATGGAGTTTTGGTAGTACTGCTTTAAGATTGGTGTGATTAAAGTCCCCAGCAATGATGTGAACAGCCTCAGGATATGTGGTCAACTGATTGTTAATGGTGTTATATGGTAGTCCAAGGCCGAGTTAGCATTAGCATCTGGTGGTATGTATACAGCCGTTAGCATCACAACACTTAGCTCCCGAGGAAGGTAAAAGGGCCTGCACTTAACGGATACATACTCCAGGTCTGGGCAGCAGTGCCTGTTCATTACTTTAGTGTTGTTCACATAAATGCAAAGTCCCCCCCACCTCTGCTTTTACCGGAGTCTCTGTTCCCGTCGAGCCGGTATGCTGTGTGGCCTGCTAGCTTGATAGCCGTATCCGGAATGGATGAGTGAAGCCAGGTCTGTGTGATGAGCAGAATGCAGCTGTCCCTCACGTCGCTGTAAGTGCTGATCCATAGCCTCATCTCATCCCTTTTATTCACGAGTGATCGTGTGTTGGTGAGGAATACACTCACCAGTGCGCCAGCTCTGCAACCTCGCTTTTGCCTCCTTTCCCTGCTGCGCCTCCGTCTCCTCGCTGGGATGGTAATCCACACAGAGCCGGGGCTCCTAGCGATATCCTCGGGAATAGCATGCGAGCGGAGAAACTCGGCTGTGACAGCCCGTTCACTGCATAGACCTATTCTGAGGAGGTCATGTCGGTCATGAGTGAAAAAATTGTCCGCTGAGCAGGGTATTGTCGCGAGTAGTAAGAGTTTGACACTTATTATCCAAAAAAAAGGCACTTAAAGCACTGAAGGAGAGAGCACTGAGCCGCTGCGTCTATGCGCACCACCATGTGACTGGATAATGTGACATGCAAGGGTCACATACATACAGGGTGATCCACACATACATAATGTCATTTTGTATGTGTGGATCAGTGTTTCGGTCAAATGTGTTCAAAATTAACTGTTCCTGTTGATGACAATTGACAATTTTATCTTTCAATTGGTTCAAATTTAGTGCAACATACTTTTGGCAACGTATAGAAATTAAAGCCTGATTTTGTATTTTAAGCTGTGGCTTCACCTTTTGCCTTCAGATGTTAACTGAAGGTTTTATGGTCTACCATGTTAGACCCGGGAGATGGAGTGTCTACTTGTTTTTGTTGTGCTTTTGTTTTCTATGTATGGAGTATGTACTATTCTTTTAAGGCGTGGATTCCCTGAATGGAGCATTACCTGCAGCTGATTTGCTCATCATAGGGAGAACTCATTTAAACATCCCTTCAATTCATCTTTGACAGTCAAATCGTCTCCATCTCAGAAGAAACTACAGTACATTCAAAACAGTGCTGCCAGTGTCTGTAAATATGAACACATCAGCCCCATCCTGCAGTCGCTCCACTGGCTCCCCATTTCACCCCCGATCAACTACAAAATTCTTCTGCTAACCCACGAATGCATCTATGGACATGCACCTACCTACCTCCAAGACCTTATTGCCCTACAGTCCACCACTCGCACCCTCAGATCTACTGACACCCATCTCCTCCCAGTTCCAAGGACCGGACTTTCCACAATGGGATTCCGGGCCTTGTGGGCTGCTGCTCCACGTCTGTGGAACAGCCTTCCACCTCTCTTAAGAGCCACCCAGGACTCTGACTGTTTTAAAGAAGGCCTAAAAACCTTTTTATTCCAGGATGCATTGAATATGTTTTTTATGCTTTTATGTCTGCAGCACTTTGAGATCCCAGGGATGGAAAGTGCATTACAAATAAAAAGTATTATTATTATTATTACTATTATCATTATTACTTTTGTTGACTCAATTAAATTATAGAAATAAAAGCAATAGATATACAGATTTTTGGGGTCATTTTTTATGTTGTGTGACAAAAACAAACAAACAAAAATATATATATATATATATATAATGGGATGTGCATTAAAGGCCTCCTGTAATTCCAGACCTTAGTATGGACATGAAATGCAGTCCTTTTCGAACCTCAATAATAATACAACTCTTCTCTACCCCCTTATCTTGGCCACAGAGTGCAATAACCCGCAGCATGAAGTTAAAATGCAGCCTGCAGTGTTAAAACAAACTAACATTAATTAATATTCATATTTATGAAATGAGTAAAATGAATAGAGTTAAACAATCATTAATTAGCATAGTATTTTTGGATTGAGAATAAAACATTTGTCAATGACTGGGCAAAATGTTTAAAAAGGTACTATCTCAGTGTTTAAACCTCCATTTAAATAATCAGACTAAGGTGATCAACTTGCATTAATGACAACTTTAAATACTAGAAATGTCTCATTAACTTTTTTGCCAATTTGCAATATGGCAATATTGTCCAAGTCAAGTGTTGCCTGTTAACTCAGGTGGTTGTTTGTTTTTGCATTCTGATTGCCAATATGGATTAAAAGAATAAGCAACAATGCTACCATCCTGTGTTATGAGTGAGTTACTGTTTGAGTTGGGTGCCGTGGAAAGGGGTTCTTTGGTGAAACTGGGTTGAAAGAAATAATGTTTAGAGTTTCTGCAATTGTGTGGTACATTAAAGGTTATTCAGATCAATGAGGCAGCTGCTGCAGGGGCATTGCACTATCTTTAATAACCAAACTATTTTGCAATTGTGTTATTACATCTTCAGTATCGGAGGAAAAACAAACTAACTGAAATATAACCTTTGTCTCAGATATAACTAAAGATATTAATATTAAGCCGATAATATTAGCCACTTATGCACATGACAAGATTTGCGTAACCTGGAGACACCAGGCTTGCCTCAGACCAACTTCAACCATCATCATTCAATTTCATGTGTTCATGTGTTTGTTCTTCACACCACAATTTTTCAATGATTTATTTCCATACACAAACTTTCCAGACAAATTCTGAACAAATATTCCTTTTTATAAAAGAGCACATTATGGAGATTTGTACCTCTTCAAAATTTAAGTTGTCTTAAGTAACAGAATAAAAGAAGCCCCATTAACAGAAACACTGCGCATCATAAGAAACCTTCTTTTATCAAAAGTCAGACAAATCTTAACCGACTTGTCCTGTAGACCTCACTAAAAGTCAAAATTGTGACATTGTACCTGTCTGTTAGTCGCTGCTCTCATCTGGTGCTCTCAGTTAGTATTTCCTTCTCCATCACTCAAGTCTTTATTTGGTCATTGTTCTTTGTGTTTGTTTTTTTTGCATGGGAATAAAGAATTACTACAACAAATAAAATACATTTAGTATAAAGAATATACAGTACTTCATGCACCTAAAGAAAGTCTCACTGGTTATGCATTTCACAAAGTGATCATTCTATTTTGAAGAGTGGTTGTAATTACTACAACTGTGGTCTGTAAAACATTACTTGTACACAAATAAGACTGATAGAAGAGGGAATGTAAAGGAGAAGAGATGGCAGATAGTTCAAGATATGTGTCTGGGATCAACAGCCACAAAAGGAAGAGAAAACTGAAGAAACGGGTAGGTCCACAGCCTGATTTTGATGTTTAAAGATAAAGTACAGTTTCTCACATCAACGAGCCGTGTGAACAAAACCACTCTGGCAACGATGGTTACGACCAATCAATACCCACCCAACATCTGCTATCACACTTCACAGGTATCCCCAGGTCCACCCAACACGAGGAACTTAAAACACCCCTTGCTCCCCACTCACAGAATATAACTTCTGTCACTCCCCACTAACAGTTAGGACTAAAGAAGCCTCTTGGATGAGAGGTGAAACATTTTCCAAAAAACTGAATGTCAAGTTGCTTAACTAAACTCTTTAACCTTGAGATAAAGTACAGTAATAATTCTCTTATTGTGGTTTACGTGGTCAAAGACCCAGTGCAAAAGAATATGTCTGGTTGTTGGGCTTGCAAGAAAAATAAAATGGATGTAGTTAAAATTGAAGGATGAAGAATTAAAATAATGGTGTATAATAAACTCAAGTTACTTTTATTAGTAATTCATTGACTATAAGAGCAAATGCGGGATAATTGGTAATTGGGATAATTCACTTTGAAAGTGACATTTTACATTATGTATTAGAACTAATATGTGAATGTTAAATTAATAACATAATAAAGGGCCCTGTTCCCTTTATATATAAAAACAACAGAACTCAAGAGTTTGATGCCAGTACTTTTGCCTTCAGGAACACTGTGGAATTGACTAAAACTCTTCACTCTGGGGTTGTGTCTGGTTGTTAGGCTTATATATATACACATATATACATATATATTCTCATTCTTTCGCAAATTGCGCAACACGATTTTCAACAGATTCACTGTTCTTAAAGCCTGCTTACGCCACTCTTTTGGTACCGATGATGCCGCATCAAACTGCACCTTTCAGCCGCGTTTAACGACCGCGAAGAAGATCGGGACAAGTGTTGGTACTGAATATACCGGACCCGCATAACTTCTACGTTGCTGCAACTTCAAATCCTTCTTTGTATTTTTACTTGCCTTATTCTCATCATGCTGCAGAGATTTGCAATGAGTGTCGTTTTCTCTCTCTCCTACAAGCACCAATGCGCACAAAAAAAAAAAAACAGCATGGCGTTGAACAGCAGTCAAACACGTAGTCACATAAACGATATTTGTAAACCCCGTCTTTAAAGTTTAACCTGTATCTCATCAGCTGACCCGCTCTAGCCAACTGATCAGTACACAAAAGACAATTTCCCGCTGCATCTAAGAACTGCATCGCACGCACTATAAACCATAAACGTATAAACAAGCTCATATATATATATATATATATATATATATATATACACACACACACACACACATATATATGAAATGGCATGTGCGGGTGAGTGTATTGTCTGCGTGCAAACATATACATATTATTTTAATCCTACCTGCAGTGGACCTGGATCCTGCAGTGCCTGTACATAAATGTTGGTAATAAGTTTTACTTGCCTACTCTTGCATCCTCGGAGGAGTCGCATTGTGAGAGAGAGAAAGAAAGAGAGAGAGAGAATGACAGGGAGAGAGCGCGGGAGGGGTTTGCGCTCCAGCTCACTTTAGTGTTCGTGTATTTTGTGTGCTTGTATGCATTCGCATTTGTTCACGCGCGCTTCAAAGAAAGAGAATGACTTAAGAGGAGGGGGCTGTAGCCCCTTCATCAAGGGATGCTTCAGTCTCCTAGCAACAACGATCTTTCTCTGGCAGAGATATTTTTATTGGATGGAAGGTAAACTTAGCTACTAATCGCTTTTCCGTCTCAACATGTGTCCGCTTGTCAATACAGCAACTGCAGTCTTATTGAATTAGAAGAGACAGGATACCAAAAGAATGAGAGAAGACATTTTGATCTGATCTGCACATTTTTAACCCTGTCACTTCCAGTTTAAACCATCCTCTTTTGTGCCTTACACCTGACATGGGAATACTACAGACCAAGAGACCTAGGCCCAGCAACCTTGTCCAAATTATTCAATGAATTTATATCATCATTTCTAGACAATGCCTGTATTCTGATTCTGATTTCACCAATAAATAGTACAAAAAAGTTAAAGGTTAAAGTATTCTGTGACTTTTACATGTAATTTATCTAACTTACACACATCATCTATCTATTCCTGCCTGCTTGGCCCCTGTGTTTTGTACCCAATTATCAAAATATTTGGCCAAGACTGTCTTATACATTAAGCAGGTTTTACTACACTGTTGCTGCTTTTGCTCCTTGATGACTATGCCACTACAGACCTCATGTTCCATGGAGTCCCCCTGCGTGACATCATCTGTCAACCTGTCCATAAACATGTGGTTCCATAGTGTAGCGTTTGGCCGTCCTGACTTCTTAAGCAGAGTGCAGGGATTCCTGATGTTCTTAGGAACAACAATACTACTTGGTGCCTCCAGGATATAACCTACAAGGACAGCATGGCAGCGCATCTGCAGGTATCAAAATTTATTTTCCTGTGTGGTATCAATAAAGTCAATTCAATTAATAAAGAAATATAATTGTGGCAGATAAGTGCAACTAAAAAAACATATAAAAATGTTATTTTAAATCTTTAATCCACGATGTATGTTACTTTTGCCTTAGCAGCATCTTCAAAACATTGCACTTGCCTTGCCTCTTCACTCATGCCTTTACTGTTGTCTCCTTGCTTCCTTAGTAAAAGTTGAATGTTTATATTTTAAAGTTGGTGAAGTACATGGAGGTATGCATTCTGAGGGTTTACAATGTTTTAGTTTTTAGCTAACGGGGCTGTGTTTCTTCTTTTTGATGTCCCTTTTTATGCAGATGTATATAAATAAGATTAGCAGAGCAATTTTAAACTAGGTAATATTATATATATTATATTTTCTGCCTGTAGAAGATTTGTTGGTTCAGTCAAATGTGATGGGTTGACTGGCAGGCATGAGGTGATAAGTGACAACAAATACCCACACGAATTTCACCGTGTCAGTTATAGGTTACCTGAGCCTGAGCCCAGGAGATCCAAATTTCTTCAATAGAAAGTGATTTTATCCTCTTGACATATGCTGGACACTGCCTTTTTCCTGCCAGAGTCAGAAAGTTAAAAAACAAACAAACAAAAAAAAAAACGAATGCAGTTTTTAAAATATAAGGAATACATGTAAATATTATTTATTTATTTTGTTATTTAATTGTTTACCGACAATGCTTAGAAACCTAATGATCATCATTTCTTTCTTATTCACTGCAGGCTATTGAAAGGTGAGATTTTAAGTTAATTCAAGCAATAGCTGTATTAAAATAAAATCCTGGTTAATAACTGATAGGTATGCTAAATAAATACATAAAACTACAAATTGAACATATCTTACCTGTTGCATATTTTAAGTTATGATAATAATAATGCCATCTCTAATATATGATAATGAATTATCTATTTACGTTAGTCTGATTTACATTTACTGTAGTAGTTTCCTGCTGTGAAAAACAATACCATGCCACCAATACCATCTACCAAAACATGTAAAATTCTAATATTATATAAACCTCTCTTATAAAACTTTGACACCATTAATAACTTCTAATGTCTTAATAAAATACCAGTAAACACCTCTCAATGGAGTTTTTAGAAAAAGGCAAGCAAGTTTGTCCTATTTTTTTTTTTTTTTAAGCTTGTGTGTTTGTGTGGTTATTATGGTCTTTTATTGTTTGGCCCCTCACAGGGCTTTCCATTATCTTGGTTACAGAGGCATGGCAGAGAGACAGCAGGCCAATAATCTTAAATAGAACATGCACTGACATGTCTCATGTTCGTCTGCCTCTGCCTCTCCCTGTTACACATACACACACTGATTTCTGAAAAACCAAACATTCCACAGAAACCAAAAACTGTCATAAAATGCCCTTTACAGAGTTTTGACTTATCTGCATCTGCATGACATATTGTTAGTACATTACATTACTACAATAAACAACAGTGTTTTTTAGTGCTGGTTCCTAGCCCAGATAAATGGTGAGGGTTGCGTCAGGAAGGGCATCCGGCGTAAAAACATTTTGCCAAATCTATGATGTGAGAAAACAAAAACATTTCCATACTGGATCGGTCAGGGCCCGGGTTAGCAACGACCGCCAACAGTGCTGTTAACCTACAGGGTACTGTTGGAAATTGGACTACTGTTGGTTGAAGACAAAGAAGAGGAGGGAGATTGATTAAGACAAAGAGGGAAAAGAGGAAGGTTAGAAGTGTTGGTCTGAAAGTGGGAACCCTGAATGTAGGTACAACGACAGGGAAAGGTAGGGAGCTAGCTGACATGATGGAGAGAAGAAGAGTGGATGTGTTGTGTGTACAGGAGACCAGGTGGAAGGGCAGCAGGGCTAGAAATATTGGGGGAGGTTTTAAGTTATTCTACCATGGATTAGATGGGAAGAGTAATGGAGTAGGGGTGATCATCGGGGAAAAGTATGCAAGCAATGTGGTGGATGTGAAACGAGTGTCAGACAGGTTGATGTGTGTGAAGGTAGAAATAGAAGGAGTGATGTTGAATGTTGACAGTGGTTATGCTCCACGGGTAGGCTGTGAGTTAGCAGAAAAGGATAAGTTTTGGAATGAGCTGGATTTGGTTGTACAGAACATCCCCAGGGAAGAGAGAGTGGTGATTGGAGCAGATTTCAATGGCCATGTAGGAGAAGGGAACAGATGGAATGATTAAGTGATGGGTTGGTTTGGAGATAGGGATAGAAATTGGACGGACAGGAAGTGGTGGGTTTTGCAAAAAGAATGGCAATGGCCATGGTAAACACCTATTTCCAAAAAAGAGAGGAACACAGGGTGACATACAAGAGTGGAGGCAGGTCCAATCAGGTAGATTACATTCTCTGTAGAAGAGGCAATCTCCGGGTGACTCTAAGGTGGTGGCAGGTGAGCGTGTGGCCAAACAACATAGGATGATAGTGTGCACACTGACAATGGAGGTGAGAAGAAGGTGAAGACAGAGCAGAAGATCAAGTGGTGGAGGTTAAGGTAAGAGGAATGTTTGAAGACTTTAGAAAAGAAGTCAGAGCAGTTATGGGCTGTGGTGGGGAAGTTCCAGATGATTGGGAGTCGACAGCTAGAGTCATTAGGGAGACAGCTAGGAAAGTGCTAGGGGTTTCCTCTGGACAGAGAAATGAGGACAAAGAGACCTGGTGGTGGAAAGATGAGGTCCAGAAGAGTGTCCAGAGGAAGAGATTAGCAAAGAAGAGATGGGATAGTGACAAGACAGAGGAGAATAGACTGGAGTACAGAGAGAGGGCAAGGGAGGTGCAGAGGAAAGTGGCCAAGGCCAAACAAAAGGCATACGAGGAGTTGTATGAGAGGTTAGACACGAAGGAAGGAGAAAAAGAGTTATACGGATTGACAGAAGGTGTGCTGGGAAGATGGAGGGAGTACTTTGAGGAATTGTTAAATAAGGAAAAAGACAGGGAGCGTAGGAATGAGGAGCCTGTTTCCTACAGGGAGAAGGTAGATCAGATTAGAAAGGTTGAAGTTCGAAAAGCTCTGAAGAGGATGAGGAGTGAAAAGGCAGTCGGTTCCGATGACATACCAGTGGAGGTATGGAAGAGCTTAGGGGAAGAAGCAGTAAGTTTTCTGACTTGGCTCTTCAATAGAATTTTGTTTTTGTAATTTAATTATTTTACCGGCAATGCTTAGAAAACCTCGTAGTGATCATCCTTTCTTTCTTACTCAACGGCAGGCTATTTAGAAAGAGGTGGGATTTTATGTTAATTCGAACAATAGCTGTTGAAAATAAAATCATGGTTAGCATCTGATAGGTATGCTAAATAAATACATAAAACTATAAAAACATATCTTACTTGTTGCATATTTTAAGGTATGATAGTAATAATGCTATCTCTAATGTATGATAATGATAATCATCTATTTACCTTAGTCTGATTTACATTTACTGTAGTTGTTTTATGCTGTGAAAAACAAAACCATGCTATATCTACCAAATCACGTAAAATTGTAATGTTATATAAACCTCTCTTATAAAACTTTGACACCATTAATAACTTCTAATGTCTTAATAAAATACCAATCCAGAGCTCTCCATGGAGTTTTAAAAATGATTTTTTTTTTTTTTTTTCAAGCTTGTTTGCTTGTGTGTCTAATGTGGTCTGTTATTGTTTGGCCCCTCACAGGGTTTTCCATTATCTTGGTTACAGAAGCATGGCATAGAGACAGCAGGCCAATAATCTTAAATAGAACATGCACTGACATGTCTCATGTTTGTCTGCCTCTCTCTGTTACACATACACACACTGATTTCTGAAAAACCAAACATTCCACAGAAACCAAAAACTGTCATAAAATGCCCTTTACGGAGTTTTGAGTGAACTGCATCTGCATAACATATTGTTAGTACATTATTACAATAAACAACCCCTAATTGGAAGTTGTTTATTCTCAAACACATCCCAGTGGGCTACCAAGGAAGGTTCACAATATGGTGAACCAAGCAAAGGATACGTGGATGAAGATGAATTAATTTCTAATTACCAGAAAAGGTTACATGTTGATGAAGGTTTTTGGTCGTCACGGTCATCCATCCATCCATCCATCTTCATCCGCTTATCTGCAGCCGGGTCGCGGGAGCAACATTCGGAGGAGGGATACCCAAACTTCCCTCTCCCTAGACCTGTCTCTTATACACATCTGAAATCCTGCTGATTTAACCTCAGATTTTTTTTTTTAATCTGCGCACAGAATGGTATGTGCATTTTTCTTTCTTTTCTAAGTTAATTTATTATTTACTTTACCAACTATCTATATCGTATAACTTGTGTGACAGCTACACTCTGGCTGTTTGGTTTGTACTGAAGTTGGAATAAAGTTCCATGGCAAATTCTAGAATCTATCTATCTGTCTGTCTGTCAGTCAGTCAGTCAGTCAGTCAGTCAGTCAGTCAGTCAGTCAGTAAGTCAGTCACCTGTGGAGTCCACAGCTGTGCTCCTGTCTCTTATACACATCTGCTACTGGTCGCATCCAGGGGGCATCAGAGACCACATGGTTTTTCATTCTGAAGAGGAAGGCCAAAACATTGTGCAGGCTTTCGAGGGGTTGTTGGCCAGGTTGATTTGGTCCAATGGGGCAATCAACCAAGGCTCACATCTGGAATTGATAGCCCATGTGATCCAAAATCCTCGAGGCAGTGGTAAGCAAAAACTTCAGAATCTGTTAAATGATGAGCTCATTGCCATGAAATGGCGCTGTCTGTATGTGGTGGATAATGTTAACAACAATCTCTGCTTGGCAATTAATTTGGCTCATCTCACCAATCCGCAATTCACTCTGGCCTTGGAGAGAGTCAAGAGCTGCAACGCTTGGCAGGCCTGGAGGATCAGATGGAGGTAACCCTCTCTGACGTTATTAAATTTGAACAGATACTCAGACGGAAAATTGTGGTATATTACCATCCGTCCGAGGACCGGGCTCTCTCACTGGTTGTGACAGAATTTCCAAATTCCAATACTTTGTACATATTCCTTTTTCAGAACCACTACTATGGTGTAAAAAACCTCAAGGCCTTCTTAGGAGTACGGTATGTATGTAATGGTTGTCATAGAGGGTACCAAAAGCGTGAAAAACATTTTTGCCTCAATCACTGTGTGAGGGCGGGGCAGTGGTTAGTGATCAGCTGTGGCTGGGAGAGCAGACCAGTGGTGAGGCTGACGCTGCACCGGGCACAGGTGAGCGCAATTGTTTTAATGAGATCTCTCCCTGTATAAATAGGAGCCGGGACCGCAGGGGGAGAGATCAGCTGAGTTACGCTGCAACTGCAGAGAGAGCTGCCATTGGTGTGCATAAAAGCCCAGACCCCTAGAATCTTTATGTTAAGAAGAGACATTTTATGTTGAGAGATTAATTTATGTTAAGAGAACAGCAACATCCTGAGCTGGCATTAAAGATCTGTAAACCTGCATAGCTGTCGGTGTGCCTTTTGTCCGGAGAACCCAGAGACACATCACATTTGGCGCCCAACTAGACTGGACAAAAAGGAATGGAACAGCGGCAGATTGAGACATTGGCGGCGATGCTGGGAGAGGTCGTCGCCATGCATCGGGACCAGGTGGTGGCTCAACGTGAGCAGTTGGCAGAGCTGCGAGCTCAGACGGGGGCTCTGGCACAGCAGTTGGCCCGGGTGGGGCAGTCGACGGTCTCCACATCGGTTGGAGTCACCCTAGCAGGGATGCCACTGCAGAGGATGGGGCCAATGGACGACCCGCAGACGTTCCTGGACGCTTTTGCAACCACTGCAGCGGCGTGCGGCTGGCCACAGGAGGAGTGGGCGGTCCGTCTTCTTCCACTGCTCTCCGGGGAC
>JAFBJS010006234.1:15400-30244 GCA_016785265.1 Paraplagusia blochii
GATGTGTATAAGAGACAGGAGTGCCAGAGGGTAAACCCGCCCACCACACCGCGCGCCCCACTGCGGCCATTGCCGCTGATGGAGGTCCCGTTCGAACGCATTGGAATGGATCTAATCGGGCCGTTCCATCGTAGTGCACGCGGGTACCGGTTTGTTCTGGTAGTGATAGACTACGCCACGAGATATCCGGAAGCCGTGGCGCTACGTAACATCTCTGCAAAGAGTGTTGCGGACGCGCTTTTCCGGATTATCTCGCGGGTTGGGATCCCGAAGGAGATCCTGACGGATCAAGGAACATCTGTCTCTTATACACATCTAGCTGTGTATAAGAGACAGCCTGCATAGCTGTCGGTGTGCCTTTTGTCCGGAGAACCCAGAAACACATCACACACTGTCATCCCTGTTTAGACTCTGATTGTCCCTCCCAATTCCAAAACGACGTATTTAGTTCCGATTGTAACAGGTTCTGTCGCACACGGGCCTGTTACTTGAAACATAAACAGCCTAGAACTCTCTCTGATATCAGCATCTGACAACAAATGTACAAGTGTCCTAAATGTAAATTCATTTCCCCTTCTGACAAACACAGGTGCAGCGTCCTCAGATGTAAAATCTGCTATATACAGATACCACTCTCGTGGTATCTGTATATAGCATGGGAGACAAATTGGTGTTTACTTTGTTGATGGCTATGCTGAGATAGATGGTGTGAAATGGGTCTGGGAGTTTCTAGGATGCTCATTTCACGGATGTCCTTTGAGTTATAGGCCTAATAAGATCTGTCCTCTGACACGCTACGGTCACATGCACGCCTCTACAAAGGCACAATTGCATGAGTTGAGGAACGTTTACAGCGTCCACACCATCATGGTGAGGGAGCACGAGTGGACATATTCAAACGCCGAGGTAAAAAAGTTTTTTTCAGAGTCCGGAGTCGATAAACCCTCGCTCTGCTCTTTACGGGGTGGACTTCCGCTTTGAGGCTGCGATACAGCACCTCCCCTGGAGAAATTCTTAACTACGTTGATGTCACCTCCTTGTACCCGTACGTTAACGCCAATTATGCCTATCGTCTCCATCATCCTCAGATCATCTGTGAGAATTTCGTGGACCCTTCTCATTATTTTGGACTGATCAGAGCCGTGGTGTATCCACCCTGAGAGCTCTATTTACCCGCTGTGCCTCACAAAAAATTAGTCATTACTCTCTGTCCCACCTGTGCAGAAATCAACCGTCAGGACGGTCCGTGCCCACACGACAAGGAGGCGAGGGCTCCTAAAGGGGTCTGGGTTACGGTGGAGTTTAAAAAAGCTCTAGAGCTGGGTGGGTAAAATCACTGAGGTGTGGCACTTTGAGCAGACCAGCGATAACATCTTTACAGATTACATACACATATTTCTCAAAGGCAAACAGAAGCCTCCGGTTACCCCGCCCATGCAGTTGACGATGAGGAAGAGAAACAGCAATTTGTCCTTGAGTACGAGAGGCATCAAAGCATAAAGCTGGATCTGTGGTGGTTTGATTTCTGCTTGTGAGTGTAGGTGTATGCCTACACTGTTGCTTTAAATTCACAGTGACTGGTGATTGGCTCCTTGGAATATATAAGGCCTGCCCCGCCCTGCCCTGCCCATGAGTCAGTGCCAGAGTGTTACACTCAACATGGTGGTGAGTGGCGAGCAAACCTTCTTCTTCATCGGTTTACCCTGTAAGTAATTACTTGTTCTTTCTCTATGCTAACCAGGAATTGCAGTTTTATGGAAGACAATGGTTTTTGGGAAGAAGGGACAATTGTTTGGAGTCACCACATGGTTTTCACTGGAACACCACCACACTGTTTGGGAGAGCACAAAGGACACTCACCTCACCAATTAATTACTTTTGTTTGTTAATAAACTCTGTTGCACTGCATAGTGTGTCCTGCATTTGGGTTCTACCAGCCTCGGAGGAGGAGAACGTAACAGGATTCTTCCAGCGAGGTATCGAGGTAAATCAGGCCAAGAGACAGGTATCTAAACTGTGTCTCAACAGCTTCTTGGGAAGGTTTGCACAGAGAACAAACCAAGTGTAGCCCGCATCAGAAAGCAGGAGGAGTTTTTCAAGCCATTTTTATTTTTTTTTTCAGGTCAGCATGAGCTCAGGCACGTCTCTTAGCTGCCGGCGGCAACACAAGTAATTTGAAGATGAAGAAGAAAATCCTTTATTTGTCCCACATGGGGAAATTTACGTTCGGTTGCTTCACCACCTCTGCCACAAACATATCCTGGTCTACGGAGATTGCATGAAAATGAAATCTGCGTCTTCTCCCCAGTCTCTGCGTAACGTTGGCACTGCAGAAACATAACACTACACAGACGACCCTGGTAGGCGCGTTTGCTAAAGGGGTCGTCTTTAAGAAAAGCAAACGGTGGAATGATATTACACTCCACTTAGCAAAATACTTTTATTATTTCTTATAAATGTTAATAAATCTATAAATGTTAATAAAGTCTATATGGATGCAACTTGTTTATGAAGTATTCACTTTGCACTCACAGGGGGCACATCTCTCTTACATTGCAGTCATCTTTAAATTATGTTTTCAAGTTGAACAATAACGAATTCTGTATTTTTACTGCAACTGCCTGGATCATTCATTCTGATTTCTGCACCTCATTACAATTATGAGTGCCTGACCCTCAATTCTTTGTGAACAGCAACATTTTGTGGGACCATTAAAACCAGGGTTAATAACTATTAATAACTATAATTATTTTCTAAACAATTAGGAATTGGGGTTAACATGTAAAAAACAATACCGTCAAATACCGTGATACCGTGATAATTTCTAAAAATACTGTGATATCAATTGTTGGTCATACCGCCCAGCTCTAACGCCTACCAGACCGCGACCAAGAAGAAAGTAGTGATTAAAATGAAGGGCATAACCCAGACAAAAGAGTGTTGTGAGAGAGTGAATTTTGACAGTGTGAGCAGTCTGGTTGAAAGCTATCTTGGAGCCATAAAGGAGGCGGAACTTGAGACCCCTCAGCACGGTATTTGAAGAGAAAAGAAAAGGTTTCTGCTAAAGAACATAAGTTCAGAGAAAATTCCGCGTGGTCTACGACAAGAGACGTCTCTTCCACGACGGGACAACTCTGCCCTTTGGGTATTGGACTGTTTTGCTTGTATTTATATTTTTCCTTGTATGTATGTTTGTTTATTTCATATCTCTCCTTCCTTATTAGTGTAATGTTTATTTTTTCGTAGAGTTTATTGTTTCCCAGGGTCCACGGGCAGTATCCCATCATCTACCTGCCTTAAGCCAAATGAGGGCACCATGTCACAGCGTATAAAAAGGAACGCAATGTTGCTGCAGGCTCTGTACAGGGCATCGCCTCAGAAGCGCAAAGACATCTTCGGTCCCCTTGACTTTTTTCAAGCCTTGTGTGAGATAGCTTTAAATATTTTAAAGGGGAACATCCCTGTATCATCTTCACAGTACCAAAAATTGAAACGACAGAAAAAATCATCAGACTGCTGGCTGATAAGAGAACCAGAATAACCTGAAAACATCAAGCTTTGAGGAAGCAGATGGGCGGATTTATCCTTCCTTTGCTGTCCCCCGTCTTGCCCATCTTGGGAAAAGTGCAATGTTGGGAAAAGTGCAATGTTAACGTTGAATGTTAACAAAAATATTTCTCGTTTCATCACAACTACAAAAACTGAATTGACCCTTGGAGCCCTCCGTCAGACACACAGCTAAAGATGATCTGGAAGAGGTAATGAAAGCCATACTAGAAGACCCGAAACTGGATTCTTGTGAAATAATCAAACGGTACGAGTCTCTGCTGCGGCGATATCTCACTCTCTCTAAATAAGGTCGGAAAGAAGAGCACCGAGTGACGGTCAGCAGCGTACTGACAGACCCCTTCTCCTCCTCCCCAACAAACCACATGCTCCGGAAAGCCTGGAAACTCTTGAAACGGACGAGATGGTCGCTGAAGTATTGAAATCTCTGCCCACAAAAATGTACGGAACATTATGAAGAAACTATCCGAAAGTGCAGAGGGATGGACTGGGAGGGGAGAATTTGTGTGATTCGGTGGAAGGATCCCATATGATTGACTTGATTAAAAACATTACTCCCATTTGGAAAGGTTTTTTAAATACGTTGGCTGACTATAACATCCACTTATCTTTGATCAGTAACCCTCAAGCTCGTGAGCAGTCTAGATACGTTGAATCAAACATGGAAGAGGGGACCTACGGAGAGAAAACCGCGCCACCCTCGAGGGAGAGAAGACAAATGAACCGTCTCGAAAAAGGAAAAGGAGGCAACGTTATGCCTGGATGCCTATAGACTAACTATTTTTTTGTTTTTGTTTTTTTTTACAGGCTCACACCCTCACATACGTGTATAAATATTACAAAAGAATAAAAGACAAATACAAAAAAAAAAAACGATTGATGGTTTATTGACTTTTATTGACTTTTTCTTTGAGCGTTTGTAAAGAGCATACACGATGATGAAAATTCAGACAAGGCCGAGTGGGGCATCTTAGACAATTATTTAAAAAGTCATATACCAGACGATCGTTTTCAAGCACATTGTTGTTGTACAGAGATAGTATTTGATGAAAAGATAAGCCCTGAGCCTTGTGACAGAGGTAGAAAATACAATGCTGCCCGCAGACTGCCGACAGCAGGTGCTGAAACTGGCAACGATAATAAAATATGCCCTCGGAAAGGTCTTCCAGGAACTTCAGAATGCTGGAGGGGTAACGCTTAAAGTCCGGTGGGAATCCAAAAGAGTCGAAAAAGGTTGAGGAGACGTCTCTTTCCAGAGTCATAGCTAACCAGTGTTCTCCTGGCATGTGAGAGGGGTGAGTGTTGACAATTAAATAAGCGGAGTTTTAAATTCACGCTTAAACAGGCCAACTGACCAGAAGTCCACATCCCGCAGACACGCTTTTCCCAGAATAGGATGCAAAAGACGTTCCAACCGCATTTTAACCATTTTTCTATTTATTAATTTTTTATAGTAATCCACCAACACTTGACTGTCTTTAAGAGTCATTAGATTAGATTCTTTAGTAGTCATTGTACATAATACAACGGAATTAAAGTGCAAAAACCTTCACCATTCAGTAACATTGAAACAATATTAACAATGCCAACATGCTCACATTCACATTCATTGTAGTTTTGCCGCGTTCAGAGTCTCTACCGCTTTTGGGTAAAAGTCTGTTAGTCCATAATTTTATGTTTCTATACCGTCTGCCTGACGGCAACGGCTCACACAGGCTGTGTCCAGGATGGGAGAAGTCAGCAATAATGTTCTGTGCCCTTTTGAGGCACTGTGAATTGTATAATTCTTCCATTGAAGGAAAACTGCAGTTGATGATTTTTTTCTGCTGTGTTGATTACCCACTGGAGAGCCTTCCTTTGTGTGACTGTGCCAAACCCAGACCCAGACACAAATGCAGTATGTTAAGAGGCTTTGAATGGAGCAGCAATAAAAGGATACCAACAGTTTCTGTGAGATGTTGTTTTTCCTGAGCATTTTCAGAAAGCACAGCCTCTGCTGGGCCTTTTTTGTCAGCTCAGTGGTGTTTATGCCCAAAGTCAGGCTCTTCTCTAGATGGACACCCAGGAAGCAGAAGTTGTCACTCTCTCCAAACAGTCAACTCAACTCAACTATATTTAGAGTGCCAAATCATAGCAACAGCTATCTCAGGGCACTTTACACACAATAAACACAATACACAAAAAAATATACAAATTAGACATTGACACCCTGCCCTTATAGACCCTCGCACCGGCTGAGGAACAACTCCCAAAAACCCAGGCAGGAAAAAAAAGGAAGAAACCTCAGGGTGATCGACAGCGGAGGGGATCTTCACCCAGGACGGACAGGCGGGCAGGCACAATATTGGCAGCGTATTATACATTATACATTATTACATTATAAATTATGAATTAAAATTAAAAAGTAAAAATTAAAAATAAAAGATCATCAAGGTCCAATTATAAGTCATCATAAATTATATTTATAAGGTCCATTTTTAAGTTCCCCTGCTCCGGGTCTGGTCCTAGAGAACCCTTGATTGTAGGTTGGTGGTGAGCCATGTGTCCATGGCTGCCCATGGCAATCGGGTTCTGGGGAAAGAATAAAAACTCAAGGGGTGTTAATGGGGAGTAAATAGGGTAAGCGAAGGAGATAGAGATAGGGGACAGTGGTAGGAAATAAATAAGTAAGGAAAAGGAAGGAGATAGAGCGATAGAGGACAGTAATAGGGAACCCATTATGCCACGGGACCCCGGCCTTCTTAACTTAAAGCAGCATACATACATATACCTACATATACAAGGAATTCCATCGAATATAGTGTCAGGGTCAACCGTTCTCCTCCTATGTACGGAGAGCATTATGTCAGTCGTTGGGGTCCTCAGCCAGCCTTTCATTGGGATATTACTCCCAAACCAATGGCCAAGCAGAGAAAGTAAATAAGGAAATGGGAGCAGCTCTCTGTTGTGTTTCTGGATGTCCTCCTGCCAAATTTGTCATAGGTGGAACAGGCCTGCAATTCCCTGGTCAATGCTGCCACCGGTTTGTCCCCCTTTGAGATTACCTTAGGATAGTATAGGCCCTGTCTCTTATACACATCTTAGGCCACTATAGCCACTATCAAATAGAAAGGTTTTTAGCTTACTCTTGAAAGTGGAAACTGTGTCGGCCTCCCGGACTGGAGCTGGCAGGTGGTTCCACAATAGAGGGGCCTGGTAGCAAAAAGCTTTGGCTTTGGCATCTCACAGAAACTGTTGGTATCCTTTTTTAAATCTAGATTTACAGAATCGTGGAACCACAAGAAGACCTGCTCCTACAGAACGAAGTGTTCTAGTACAGGGATTCTTAACCTTTTTGGCACTGAGGCCCAATTTTTGAGTGACCTGGGGCCCTTAATAATCGCAGTTTAAAATTTTCACGGCCCTCTAGGGGGCACCTGCGGCCCAATTTTGGGCCGGGGCCCAATGGTTCAGAATCCCTGTTCTAGTAGGTTGATAGGCTTGTATCAAGTCCACTATATAGGAGGGTGCCAGCCCATGGAGAGCCTTAAATGTAATTAACAGGATCTTAAATTGGATCCAAAAATGTATTAGAAGCCAATGGAAAGAAGCGAGGACCGGAGATGTGGTCTCTCTGCCTGTTTTGGTTAGAACACGAGCTGCTGTGTTCTTCTGCTGTGTTCTGAACAAGCTGTAAGGATCTCAGGGAACTGGCTGGGCATCCAGCTAATAAAGAATTACAGTAGTCCAGCCTAGAGGTTACAAAGGCATGCACCAACTTCTCAACTGCCTCCAGGATCTTGAGTGGTTGTAATACAGTTGTGTTTTTCCTATAATCGATGACAAGCTTCTTGGTCTTTGCTGCGTTAAGGAGCAGGTTATTCTCTCTGCACCATTTTGTCAGCTGCTCCACCTCCTCTCCGTAAGCTGACTCCTCCCCCCCGATATCAGGCCCACCACGGTGGTGTCATCAGCAAACTTGATGATTGTGTTATTTTGGTGTGTGTGTGTGTGAGGGGGGGTGCAGTCGTAGGTGTACGAGACTGTACAAGAGAGGACTCAACACACAGCCCTGTGGGGAGCCAGTGTTGATTCTGAGTGCTCTTTTTCTTGGATGCTTGAGGTTCTCTCACTTACAGATCTGTATCCCGTAATGTCAAGCCAGATGCTTTGTTCCAAGACCAGGTGAGCGGGACATGCACTAACATTCTTGCCCCTGGTTGTGTGTTGGCAGTTGTAACCTGGACGGTGGAGGCAATAGTGTGCCATACCCAGAAGGAGGAGCCACAGCCTGATTTGTGTCCCGTAAATCAGCGCTACGAACCTGCCAATGTTCAGTCTGAGGTTTTACAGTGGGGTCATTCCTCCAATCTTACCTGTCAGGTTACCATTGGACATTTAAGTTTATCGCTCAGCAATTCTGGTGGCATACCCTTTTACAGGATACCAGGGATTTTATAACTGCATGACATGTGTCCGGAACAGGACACAACACCAAGCTCTTTCAGGATTACTACAGCCACTCCAAATTCCGAAGCATCCTTAGTCCCACATTGCCTTGGATTTCGTCACTGGTCTGCCACTGTGTGCAGGTAAAACCTGTATCTTAACTATGGTAGATTGCTTCTCTAAAGCTGTCCATTTTGTACCTTTGTCTAAGCGACCTTCAGCTATGAAACCAGCAGATCTACTTGTTATCAATGTTCTACATATACAAGGAATTCCATCGAATATAGTGTCAGGGTCAACCGTTCTCCTCCTATGTACAGAGAGCATTATGTCAGTCGTTGGGGTCCTCAGCCAGCCTTTCATTGGGATATTACTCCCAAACCAATGGCCAAGCAGAGAAAGTAAATAAGGAATTGGGAGCAGCTCTCTGTTGTGTTTCTGGATGTCCTCCTGCCAAATTTGTCATAGGTGGAACAGGCCTGCAATTCCCTGGTCAATGCTGCCACCGGTTTGTCCCCCTTTGAGATTACCTTAGGATAGTATAGGCCCGGGCAACGAGTCCTGTGGGGAAGGACATTCCCCTCAAGTCCCTTAATTGTAAGTTGGCAAGTTCATCGGTCCATACGAGATTGAGAAGGTTGTGAGCCCTGCTGTCTTTCAGCTGAAGCTTACCAATGGCCTATCCATCTGTTATTCCATGATTCCTTGATTGGTATTTAGTGCCATGGATCATTCCATCTGTGTTTGTAGAGTCTCAACCCTAACACTTGTGAGCCCAATTTGAGTGAACCGAGGAATACAAACCGGCAAAGATGGATGCACATTAGTGTCATCTGTATCATTAAGGGGATGTTAAGGCCTTAAATTATGGTAAATGTTCACCAAACACAAGAGCACAAACTTTATAGCAACAGTGGCACAAAGCAAAGAAAACAATTGCTGGATAGACTTGAGGCAATGCTTACAAATGCATTAATGCATGATCAGTGTGAGGAACATGCTGTATGCTCTGTTAAATGTCTCTAGGTCAGTGAGACCCATTTTCAACCAGCACACTAATGTGCTGTGGGAAATGATCTAAAATCACCTAATTAACCATGGTAGGGTGTCTGTACTGTAATAAAGTGCATCAGACAATGTAATACTCTTCTATTCCGGTGGACAGCAGAGGCTATAAATGAATGTGAAACCAATAGTGTCATTGCTACGCGGTCGTGCTACACGCAATATTGACTGTGACAGCAAGTATCAGCAAAATGCGCAAGTGACAGAGCGATGGAAAACTTTTTAAGAAGGGAAAATGTGAATGTCGAACACAGCCTGGTCAAAATTCTGACCCAGATGAAGGCCCAAGTATGAATGGTAGACAAAAGAAAAAACAACTCTCCAACCCCAAACCTTGTTTGTTAACAGTGAGTCATTGTAATGTCATTTTGGGATTACTGTTGGACAAAAAACACCACTGATTTACCTAATTTAGCTTCTTTGTTCTCCTCAGAAAGTCTGCTGTGGTAAATAATAAAAAAAGACAAATGACTACATTTTAAGAAAGCAATGCATGCATGTTTAAGTTCATTTTGAATTCGTATTACTAACTATATGTATTGCATGTACTGTGTTAAAATGTATTTTTAGTCAGTGGTGTGCCCCAGGATTTTGTAATTGTAAAAAATACCGTGAAAAAGGTTGAGAATGACTGCTCTAGGTAACCAAAGCTACCAGTGATGTATGTGAGTTCATTTTTCATATATAGAGTTTATATATATATATATATATATATATATATATGTATATATATGTATATACATATATGTATGTATATGTTTTATGTTTACGGTTAAAAATCATGCATATAATGGAAATAATGTTTAACCATAAAAACTCACAATGGGACAGTTGGGCAAGGAAACAGACACCAAATGCAAGACTGTCTTGAACTTCAAAAAACAACCACATTAATGTACTCAAAAATTTTCATCAGCTGATTGTATAAAGAGAGCAAGGGAGGAACGCAGACTTCTTGCCAATGTGACATTGTGATTCACACCATCCCACACAACAAAATGCAAGCTTCAAGCGCTGCAGCCCTACAGACTCCAGTATGGTTCCTTAACCACAAGCACTGTGGTGCTCTTAGAGGCACTCTTTAGTGTGCTCTAAGGGTATAGACACTTGGAATTTTTGAAAAGAATTGAATCTTATGTTTAAAAATCCTTTCATTTAAAAAGCAAACATTGTCATTTCCTTTGAATTGTGTGCTTTGTATAAAATAACATATTTACGATAACACATCTGCAACTATACATGACACAATAAGAGCACTCAGTACCAACACGATGACTTTGAATTATGCTCCCTATTTTCTGCACTGTTAGACAGCCCCAAGCTCTCAGCACGGGGCATTTGCTTTGGCTTTTTAGGCTTATATTTACAACCAGCAAGATGACATTGCCTCCAGACGTTCACATGCATAAAGATAATTGCTTGCATGTGGTGAGAAGTCATCCTTGCAATATGGCGACGTAGGTCATTGGTATATTTTCAAAGATTCATACATTGATGCTTCACGTCCTAAGTCACTTCTGACTTCATTTTATCTATTTGTTGTTGCAAATTCATACCAAATGAAAGAGATTTGTCTAATTAAAGCATTTACTTTAATAGGACAAAGCCAATGCTCATGCACAGTAGCTCTCTGTGAAAGTCAGTGAGTCCTCTGAACATCATTCACACAGATTCAAAGTTCCACAGAGTTTTATTTTCTGCAGTTCAACAGTTGCCCGGCTGTACGGCTGTCAGTCTTGGTTTGTGTTTGTTTGTCCATCCTCTCCTCCTCATGCGAACCCGGCTCCTACTTATTAGAGAAGAGGAACAATTAGTCAAAGAAGTGTCACATGCGCACAGTGCAGCATCAGCCTCGCCACTTTGACCTCTCATCCAAGAGGCTTCTTCAGTTCTAATTGTTAGTGGGGAGTTACAGACGTTATATCCTGTGAGTGAGGAGGAGGGGGGTGTTTCAAGTTCCTCCTGTTGGGTGGACCTGGGGATACCTGTGAAGTGTGATACCAGTTGTTGGGTGGTTATTGATGGGTAGTCCAAGGACCAAACAGATTAATCAGTGTCACCGAACAGACCCAACATTCATGATATGAATGCTACTGAGTCTGTGTTTGTTAAATAATTAAGTGAAAGGGCTGTGTTAAAAAAAATAGCAGTGTTGAGTTTGATCACTGTGATCAGTTGTTATGTGAAGAAACAGGTGTCATCCAGGTGTCCCCTAATTAAAGACAAAGCGAGCACCTGCTTCACATGCAATTTTCTCTGAAAACCTAAGAAAGATGGGTCGTGCCAGACACTGTTCAGAGGAACAGTGCACTTTAACTAAAACGTTGATCCGAGAGTGGAAAAAATTGTGGGCTGCTAAGCCAAAATGATTGGCAATGCATTGAAATGGAAAGCCAATCCAGAGAGTCGTGGAAGACAGAGGAAGACGACCATTCGAATGGATCAAAGAATAGCCAGAATGACAAAGACTCTACCAATGATCAGCTCCATGGATATCAGAGATGAGCTGAAGTTACCTGTGAGTACTGTGACGATTAGAAGACATCGGTGTGTGGCTAATCTATCATCAAGAAGCCCCCGCAAAGTCCCATTGTTAAAAAAAAAACATGTGATGAAGAGAATACAATTTGCCAAAGACCGTATCGACTGGCCTTAAGAAAAATGGAGAAACATGTCGTGGACTGATGAATGCAAGATTGTTCTTTTTGGGTCCAAGTGCCGCAGACAGTTTGTGAGAAGACCCCCAAACACTGAATTCAAGCCTCAGTACACTCTGCAGACCGTGAAGCACGGTGGAGCAAGCATCATGATATGGGGCTGTTTCTCTTACAGTGGTGTTGATCCTTTTTATAGCATACCAGGGATCATGGATCAATTTGCTTGCATCAAAATACTTGAAGAGGTTATGGAGAGGCCAGCCCAATCCCTTAACTTAACTTACTTGTGGTGTGACATCAAAAATGCTGTTTCTGAGGCAAAACCAAGAAATGCAGAGGAATTGTGGAAGATTGTCAAATCATTCTGGGATGGGATGCCTGTTTCCAGGTGTCAAAAGTTGGTTGACTCAATGCAACACAGATGTGAAGCAGTTCTTAAAAACAGTGGTTATGCAACTAAATATTAGTTTTGTGAATCACAGGAATGCTATATCTTTCTATCTATGTTGTTTCAATTCATTAAGTAAACATTTGAGTTTGTTATAAAAAATTCAGACACTGCCATTTTTTTGAATAGCCCACAACCACTTTTTCTTCATTTTACGTAAATTTATTCAAATATTGCTACTACTATCTCAATGCTTTCATGTAAAATATATTGTGCAGCGTTCCTTTATCCACATTTACCAACACTGGTTTTTTTGTGAACACAACTGTATATACAGTGTAGGCATACATCTCTAGCCCTCCTGACCAGTTTATTAATTATTGTCCTGTCCTGGTTAGTGCTCCCCAAACCCCAGCAAACAATTGCAGAGTGGATGGCAAAGGTCACCCCAGACTCATAAAATAGTCCAGAGGAGAGGCCTGCAAACTCCAAAGGACCTCAATCTCCTTAGGAGGTGGAGGCGGCTTTGGCCCTTCTTGTAGAGGGCGTTGGTGTGAGTGGACCAGACCAATTTATTGTTTAGGTGAACACCCAAATACTTGAAGCTGTGGACCAGCTCAATAGCTGAACCCTGGATGCTCACTGGTGAATGTGTTGCCTTTTTCCTGAAGTCGATCACCATTTCCCTCGTTTTACTGGTGTTCAAGCACAGGAAGTTCCTCTCACACTAGTCCACAAAGTCCGTGATGACCGACCTGTACTCCAGCTCATCCCCATCAGACACACAGCCAACAATGACTGGGTCATCAGAGAATTTCTGGAGGTGACAGCTGTTGGAGTTAAATAAAAAGAGAAGAGAAACGGTGAAGGGACTGTCCCCTGGGGTGCCCATGTGCTACAGCTGACCACGTCGCACCTACAACCCTGCAGTCTCACATACTGTGGCCTGTTGGTGAGGTAGTCAGTGGTCCAAGCAGTTGTCCCCCTGCTCCTGCATCCTCAAGTTTTTTCCGCAGCAACCTCGGTTGGATGGTGTTAAATGCACTCTAACAGCACTCCCGATGGTCTCCAGGTGAGTCAGCGCCTGGTGCAGCAGTTAGATGACAGCTCACCGCTGTGCGCATGTGGCTCAGGATCTGAGGATCAGTCTCTCCATGGTCTTCATCAGGTGGGAGGTCAATGCAATAGGTCTGTAGTGATTTGGCTCCTTTGCGTGCGAGGTCTTAGGAACCGGAACCACACAGGAGGTCTTCCACAAGACTTGAACCTTTTCCTGGCTGAGGCTCAGGTTGAAGATGTATGTGATCACCTCACAGAGTTGGTCAGCAAAGTTCCTGAGCAGTCTAGGGCTGATTCTGTCTGGTCCTTCAGCATTCCTGTTTTTTATTTGCCTCAGTAGCCTCCTCACCTGCTCCGTTGTCAGAGAGAAGGGTGCGGGGGTGTGGTGCGGGTGGACAGCTGGGGGTTTGGAGGCTGAGGTGGCTTGGGGAGGAGCGATGTGAGTGAGAGATGGTGTGGAGATAGAGTAACTTGGGAGATGGAAGCTGTGGCATAGGGTGAGAGATGGTATGGTTTCTGTCCATCCAGGGAGTGGATCCGTCGCCTGTGGTTCTCCCCAAGGATTCTACCTTTCTCTTTTTTCCCCTGATAAAAGGGTTTCTGTTTCGGTATAGTTTTTCCTTACCCTTGCTGACGGTCTAAGGACAGAGGGTGTTTCCATCCCTGTGAAGCCCCATGTGACAAACTGTGTTTTGTAAATGTGGGCTATATAAATAAAATTTGATTTGATTTGAAGGACGTTGGGGATGGAAGCTGTGGCAGAAGGTGAGAGATGGTGTGTAGGTGAAGGAAAGTGTGGGATGGTAGCTGTGGTAGTTGGTGACGGGCTGACTGACGAGGTAGTGGTGGAGGGGGGTGTGGGCCTCTGATCAAATCTGTTGAATCTCTTAGGCCCATCTGCGTGTTCCCACAGAAATCATTTGATTGATGATGCTAATTATTCTCTCCACATTTTGTAGATAAAATAAACATCACAAGCCCATACAAAATGTCCAACCACAACGTATTTTGATCACTGAAAACAAAAGACTACCTAAGCATATGTATGAAATTTAAAAAGGAATAAAGGAATCTGATCTTTGAAAAACATACATGTACTTCGGCAGTGCAATTCCACATAAATAACTTTTGGATCACAGGATTTTAAGCAGTTCCAAAAAAAAAAAAAACTCAAATATGGACACAGCTGTTCTTTGCAAACATGGGGACATTATCATATCTCATTATCAGGAATATTAAATATTTATGTTTTTTGTTAAATGGCTTCTCTTTGTCCCATTTATCCCTGGTGTACATGTGAACACGTGTGGTCTTTTGTTTATCTACTTTTTACTGACCATTCTCATGTTAAAATACTATTTATTTTTTAAATTGCATCAAAGCCATACTCATTTATTTTAAGACATTCACAATCATTGCCATTGCCCTCCTCCCATAATGATGACACATGAAAACAGAAGCTTCAGTCTCTCTGCCTAGATTTATTGTCTGTTTGGGTGTGTATGGCCACCTTACCTTTAATTAAGCCTCCTTGGTTTCATTACACACAATACTACAAATAATTATTTGATTCACTCACTATAGCTCTTCTGTGATGTGAGAAAAATCAATCAATCAATCAATCAATTTTTATTTATATAGCCCACATTTACAAAACACGTTTGTCACATAGGGCTTTAC
>JAFBJS010006234.1:30766-47591 GCA_016785265.1 Paraplagusia blochii
CCTCTGCCTTGTCCTCTTGGGATATGGGCATTTGAATGGGTGGGGGGTGTTGCTTCATTAATTGTAACAAAATCATCTGATTTAAGCCATGTCTCAGATAAAAAGAGTAGATCAAAAGCATGATCATTGATCAAATCATTTATTAATAAGGATTTATTTTTTAAGGATCTAATATTTAACAGACCGCACCTAATCATTGTGTTTATCCCTGTATCTGTTATATGTGTTGATGGTGAAATTTTAATTTTAATGAGGTTGGTATGATCTACCTCTCTCCTGTTTCTCCGTATGAATTTATTATTTGAAGCCCTAATTGTTGGTATAATGTTGACCTTCAATGGGAGTTCAACATTATCCATTTGGGGTGACATGCCAGCAGGAAGCTGATTCACAGAGACGTGTGTAAGACGACAACTCTGTCTGCTGGTCTGGACCCTTTGGCGTCATGTGGTTTTTATTAAAATATCGGAAATATTCCTGGAAATGAATTTAGCTCCATCCAGGGTGGGGTGGATGTCATCCCTCCACATCAGACCAGGTTTGCCCCTAAAACTCTGCCAATTGTCTATGAAGCCCACATTATTAGCAGGAGCCCACATTATTAGCAGGGAAAAATGACTGTTCCACTGTACCTGCACCACTGCACTGCCACCCCTTGTTACCAAATGTCTCCTAATTTAATTTCCCTTTGTAAAAGTAACCAAATATTTGTTGTGTTTGTTTATCAGTGAAGAAAGAGCACTGCTTTCCATTGTGCATATATACATGCAAAAAAATTGTACTAGGAATAAGTTGCAACCCTCAGATTGCCTTGTACCCACAGTACGTGGGATGATTATGCCAGTAAAAAAAAGAAAAAAAAAGCGATGTTCTGTTGGATTGTTTCAATAATTGGTGTGTTCAAATTGTACACAAAAGTTGAAAAATTACCACAAATATGGCCCAAACAATAACAATATTATCAGGCCTATATTAGAATATTTTGTAATATATGTAAGGCTTCTTAATTGTTATTTTTTCTGTTTTTTGACAATGTAAACCTCACACCCAATTCCTGGGTCTCACAAAATAATATGTGCTTTTTTTTTTTTAGACCTTCCAGTCAGGCTTAAGCGGTAATCATAGCACTGAGACTGCTCTGGTCAGAGTCACTAATGACATTCTGATGGCATCGGACCAGGGTTTTGTTTCAGTGCTAGTCCTGCTAGATCTTAGTGCAGCATTTGTGCATTCAGCCTCGGCAGCGAAGGATAGCGCATTTTCCTTACACTCGACCCCCAAACACGTGTGGAGCCTGCACTCGGGACATTTCCGCAAAATTAGTTTTTTGTGTCACAAATTAAGTTAATTAATTTATCCACTTGTATTAACAGAAACAGTGTTAAAATGCCTAAAGTGGGCCTACAAAGATAACAATAACATCTAGTGGTCACTTACAGAATGCTGAAACTGTATAAAATATTGTTAAAACGAAAAGCATTTGTATCCAATCTGTCATTCAAGTGCCACATAAAAAGACAAATAATATATTATAATTGAAATTCTACCATCGGAGAATATGCAGTGTTATTTTTTTTCTCTTTCTTTCTGGTTCGTTACTTTGTGAAAGTATGGGGTTGGGGAGTAGACTGAGAAATAAATGTAACTGAGCAATAAACCTGTTAAAAAACACTGGTGATCATAACAGTTATACATAAGAAATGCTTGTTGTTTTTCCTCTACCATTTATCATTCTCTTTATTTCTCATGACATAGTGGAACCTTGGTTTTCAACCCTAATTATGAACCAGAAAACCATTTAAACTGTAAAAACAAATGGAATTAAGCAGTTATTCCCCTTGGAAAGCAATATTATTGAAACCTTTCCAACAGTAATTCTGTTTACATGTTCATTCAGGTCATCATAGATAGAGTTTGCAGACTGACTCCCTACTGCTCTAAAATGTCACAACACTGAGGACTTGATATGATCAATACAAGTATCCATTAAAGAACATGATAAATATAAATATTTCAAATAATATTTTATATATTTAAGAAAAACTGATTGCATGAACAAACAACACATTTTTTATATTTAATTCTTAATTAATTTTGTTTTTGAGCAGTCACATGACACTGTGACATTGATGGTTCCCTCTCAATTTACTTTTACTTATACTGTCATTCATTTGCTAACAATGTAGCTATCAAAGAACTAAAGCTAGAATAGCTATCTGATGTCAACGAAATGCCAATACCAAAAGATTTATAAAAATTATAAATCATTTGGATCTGATGGCTGTACCCAGCTTGCTACGGTGATGGGTTAAATGCAGATGAAAAATTCCCTGAATGATACATCTGAGGGATTAATAATACTAAAAGTTCTAGTTGACGTTATTCAACATGTGCAGACCTTTACTAATTTAACAACCATAACTTCAACTTTATTTGTTTAAATTGCCAAATCACAACAACCATTATCCCAAGGCACAACAATTATGTAAAATAAACAAGATACAGTAAACAAAACAGAAAAATGCCCCCTGCCCTTATAGACCCTCACACCGGCTGAGGAACAACTCCCAAAACCCAGACAGGGAAAAAAGGAAGAAACCTCAGGGTGATTGACAGTGGAGGGGATCCTCACCCAGGTCAGACAGGCGGACATTGCGGAGAAAAACTAATAAAAAGATAATTAATTAAATGTATCAATTAAGGCTATCCGCACAATGGCTTCTTAAAAGTAATTGCAAAAATGATGCAGGTGAAGTCCTGGGTCGAGAAAGCAGACCATAGGGTCCTAGAGAAGCTGGGCCAGATGTGAAGGCTTCAGTCCAATCCACGGCCATAGGGTTCTGGGGGGAGAATCATGTCCCCGGCCAAATGAATTAGTCCTTAGGAGATAAGGGAGATAAGTCAGAAAATAAGGAATAAAGAAAATAGAGAGAGAGTGGACAGCAAGAGAAAAAATTGGGTCTACGGCCGAACCTATGGGCTACCATGGGCAATGTCAAAAAGGAACATCTTTAGTCTAGTCTTGAAAATAGAGACTGTGTCAGCCCCACGGACTGGAGCCGGCAGGTGGTTCCAT
This sequence comes from Paraplagusia blochii, assembly GCA_016785265.1. NCBI lineage: Eukaryota > Metazoa > Chordata > Actinopteri > Pleuronectiformes > Cynoglossidae > Paraplagusia > Paraplagusia blochii. The sequence goes on from JAFBJS010006234.1 coordinate 33,843, forward strand.
AATGGAGGGGCTTGGTCAAAAAGGCAGAGTCTGTTGTTGGCTCTAAACTTGTCACCCTGGAGGAGGCGGTGGAAGAAAGGATGCTAGCGAAACTGCTGGCAATCATGGACAACACCTTCCACCCCCTCTACAACACACTGGACAATCTAAAGAGCAGCTTCAGCAACAGATTCCTCCAACCCCGGTGTTCTAAGTAACGCTAAAGGAAATCATTCCTACCCACTGTGATTAGCTCTACAACTCATCCAGCTCTGCTAGCCACAATCACACGACTAAATCTACCTGTTAACTACAACTTAACAACCCATTTGTTACACCTTGCACGATATATTGCACTGTGTGTACACACACACACATATATATATCATAGTATTGTTATCACCACTGCTACTGATGCACTAGTACTGTGCATATGTTTATACTGTTGTCTTATCATTCATCTATTTATTATTGAATTTTACTTTATTTATTATGTTTGTATTGGTTCCATTATGCATCTGTACTCCAATATCTTCTCTTCAACCCTGTGTAAATATCCTTATGCCATCATGCTTATTTTCTGCAATCATACCTCCACTATGACTGTACATCCTTTAGCCAACGTATATTGTCTGAATGCCTTTATTTCCTGTTATTTTACTTTTTTTTTTTTTTTTTTTTTCCCTGGTCCTTTTTTTATCCCTAGTGTTCGGACTGCTGTAACAACCCAATTTCCCTCCGGGGATGAATAAAGTGATCTATCTATCTATCTATCTTGGTAACTGAAGGCTTTGACTCCAAATCTAGATTTAGAAATCCGTGGAACCACAACAGGCCTGTCAGAATTTAGCTTTAAAAAGTTATTTGTCATTCATGTCTTAATGTCATCAACGCAGGATTTAAGCCGCTGTAGATGATTATATTCGTTAGCCTTAATTGATAAATATAACGTCATTAAACGTAAATTATGTAAATATGTGTCATCATCATAACTATGGAAATCTATAGTGTTTCCTGATATCACCCAGAGGGAGCATGTACAGGGTGGACAGGATTGGACCCAGCACGGATCCCTGTGGGACCCCATGGCTGACCCTGGTGTGTGGGACTGAGTATTATCAACCTGAACAAATTGATATCGGTCTGTAAGGTATGATCGAAACCAATCTAAGGCAGTGCCACTGATTCCAACCAGGCTCTCCAGCAAGATGGTCAACCGTGTCAAAAGCAGCACTAAGGTCCAAAAGGATTAGCACCAAGACAAAACCCTGGTTCGATGCCATCAATAGGTAATTAATAACTCTGACCAGTGCAGCTGTCTCAGTGCTATGATTGACCCTAAAGCCTGACTGGAAGGTCTCAAATAGACTATTGGAATTGAGGAAGTCACAGAGTTGGTAAGCAATGACTCTCTCCAAAATGTTAGAAATGAAAACTAAATAAGAGATGGGCCTATAATTAGATAAAATCCCTGGATTGAGGGAGGGTTTCTTAAGAAGTGGTTTAATTATGGCAACTTACGTGTCCACTGAATCTCATGGGAATGGCAGTGAGTTGTCGATAGCTCATAGGACTACGGCGTAATAACAGAGTGTCTCCCATTAAAACACATTGCGCACCGCTGCAGGAGAGGTGCTCCATCCATCTGAACCGCGGTATTGAAACACTCCAAAAACCGACACATGAAACTCAAGACCACGTTAGTCAGCACATATGCGCTCGGTGCAAAACACCGCTTGACTGCCATCCAATCATGGTTGGTTCTCTTCCGGTCGGGGCAGTTACCTGGGATGTTCCTCTTCCGTCTGCAACTTGTACTTATAATTTTGTATCAGGCTTTGGTAAAAGTGTTTCATCAATATGTTATTTTGTTTCCTCAAGTGTTTCCTGAGTTTGTAAAAGTGCTTTCATGAATGTATTTTTGTCTCAGAGTTTGTAAATTTGTTTTCTGAAATGTAATTTTGTTTCAGAGTCTGTAAGAATGTTTTTTAAAATGTAATTTTGTTAACGGTTTTGTTAATTTGTTTTATTAATGTATTTTTGTATCAGGGTTTGTAAATTTGTTTTCTGAAATGTAATTTTGTTTTTGTATTTGTAAAAGTGTTTTGCACCTCCGGGCCTCCGTATATATGTCAGGTTCAAACAACCTAAAACATGTGCAAGTTAATTAAAAAAAATGAGGCTAAGACAACTGTTCAAATTACTCATGAGAAAAACGTGCAACAGCAACTGTTTTCTCGGAAGGTAAAACAAGGTCAACAGTAAAGGCAGGTAGCAAATGTTTACTTATAAAGGTGAAGGTCCATATTCAGGCCGTGTGTTGTTAGAAATATAGTCAAAAACAAGGATGAAAGCAGGTAAGAACAGCACACAGTAATATAATGGATAAAACAACAATATGACAAATATGGGATAACATTTATAATTATTCTAACACTATAATTTTGTTGTTATAGAAACTCATGAAGTCAGAGCTGCTAAGATGCACGGGGATGTTCTGCTCCAAGGAGTTATGACTCTGAGTCAGCCTGGCTACAGTGCTGAACAGGAACCTTGGGTTGTTCTTATTTACCTCTATTAAAGATTAGTAATATCTAGTTCTGACAATACACAGAGCTTGCCTGTACTTCCTAATGCTATCTTTCCAGAAAAAAGAACCAATCACTATTTTTAGTTGAGCGCCATTTTCTCTCTAGTTTTCACAACAGCTGCTTTTGGGTTTCAGGTGTGTACCAAGGATGATGATTGAGGATGTTACCAACCCTGTAAAGCCCTATGTGACAAACTTGTTTTGTAAATGTGGGCTATATAAATAAAAATTGATTGATTGATTGACCAAGGAGCCGTCCTCCTTCTTTATATAGTTTTATCTAGAGCTGGGCGGTATGACCAAAAATTGATATCACAGTGTTTTTAGAAATCATCATGGTATTTGACGGTATTGTTTTTTACGTGTTAACCCCAATTCCTAATTGTTTAGAAAATAATTATACTTATTAATAGTTATTAACCCTGGTTTTAATAGTCCCACAAAATGTTGCTGTTCACAAAGAATTGAGGGTCAGGCACTCATAATTGTAATTAGGTGCAGAAATCAGAATGAATGATCCAGACAGTTGCAGTAAAAATACAGAATTCGTTATTGTGCAACTTGAAAACATCATTTTAGGATGACTGCAATGTAAGAGAGATGTGCCCCCCGTGACTGCAAAGTGAATACTTCATAAACAAGTTGCATCCACATAGACTTTATTAACATTTATAGATTTATTAACATTTATAACAAATAATAAAAGTCTTTGGCTAAGTGGAGTGTGATGGAGTTGATAATATCATTCCACCGTTTGCTTTTTTTTAAAGACGACCCCTTTAGCAAACGCGCCTACCAGGGACGTCTGTGTAGTGTTATGTTTCTGCAGTGCCAACGTTACGCAGAGACTGGGGAGAAGATGCAGATTTCATTTTCATGCAATCTTCGTAGTCCAGGATATGTTTGTGGCGGAGGTGGTGAAGCAACCGGACGTAAATACCTCATGTGGGACAAATAAAGGATTTTCTTCTTCAAATTACTTGTGTTGCCGCCGGCAGCTAAAACAATAGCTCGACAACCTTTGCAAATTACCCGTGTCTGGTCCGAGTCAGATTTCTCAAACCGAAGTACCTCCACACAACAGACACCGCTCCCTTTTTTGGAATGAGTGTGTTAGAATTATCTCCCTCCATTCTCTCCGACCGGTCAACTCACTGTACTGCCACTAATACTACTACCGCTCTCGTGCACAGTTGGTTTGTTTGGTGCAACGCTGTTCACTGTTCGCTCAATCTACCGCTGTGCAACGCTCCGCCTCCATGTGTTCCCGACATATGCGCACATACAGGTATGGGGGTAAATGCAAAATTCATATCATAAAAATAAAAATGACCGGTATACCGGTGCAAGCGGTATGCAAGCGCTCTAGTTTTATCTATAATTGGGACAATGGAATTAAGAGTATTATGAAGAGAACCTGTAACACAATCAACCAGGCAGTCAGTGTAGGAGGGTTATGATAATAGTCCCGAGGTAAGTGAGGAGCTGGGATTGAATCGAGAACCAGTGGAACTGCTTCCTTGAAACTCTCCTGGGCGCTGTCAGCCAGTCACCTCAAACATATGTGCCTCTCCTCATTTGTATGGTATGGATATTAAGATTAAGATTACTTAGAATAGCTCCTCTTCTGGTTCTATTGACCAAACGGGGGATAGACACATTCTCTGCAGTTATAAGTGGGCAATGGACGAGAGGGAAGCGAGGGGACTGTGGCAAACTGTAGCTCCGCCACCTGGTCCCAACACCAAGTCAACTGACATTTGAGCACTTGGCCAGGTTACGAGAGAAAGCAGAGCAGCTCACTGTGGGATGGATGGAGTCTCTATCAATGAGTCCTGTTCTACCCCAGAAAGTCCTCCAATTATCAATAAAGCCCACGCTGTTTGCTGGACACCAACTCAACAACCAGCGGTGAAGTGATGCTGTACAACTAAACATTTCATCACTTCCAAAATTGGGCAGCGGGCCGGAGAAAACAATGGAGTCAGACAGCGACTTAGCCGCCGTACACACCGAACCTAAGCTAATTTTTGTAACCTTCAATTCATGTAACTGCAGGTCATTAACGCAAACGTGAATAATAATTTTACTGTATTTAACCCTACTCTTAGCCTTAGCCAGAAGCTTCAGGTATTATTCAACGTCACCCGCTCTCGCCCCAGGGATACAGAACACTGCAGCAGGACTGGGCAGAATCACTTTTTGCAAAACTGAGTCCCCAATGACCAGAGGTCTATCCTCAACAGGGGTGTCGTCGAGCGAGGCATAGCGGTTAGAAACCCGAAGTGGAATGTGGGTCTCAACAGGCTTTGGTCGCAAACTACGTTTTTCTTGACCGTCACCCAGCGTTCCTGTGTTCTACGCTGCTAGCCAAGGGTGAACTCTTTGGAGCTAAGCTCAATGGATCCAACATGGCTGTGGGGGGCTGGCTAACTGAAATCAACGGTTGAATTAGCGGTTCGACAACAAAGAGCCGAGCTTTGAAATCATTAACCAATTGACCACAACGATTACAAAAATCACCTTCACTAAAGGAGGCAAGGGAGAAACTAAACATGTGGCAGATCAAGCATGACAGAGGCGTTGGAACGGTAGGAGGAGCAATCGCGAATCAGCTGAGCTACAAACGTGTAAGAAAGCAAGAGTGTAAAAGATAAAGAGAGTATAGATAGATAAAGAAGATAAAACAAACTTAGATAGATGTTGACGACTGAAACTGAGTGCTCTGTAGGAGACGCTGCTGCTGCTAATTGTTTTCCTGCAATCAATCAATCAATCTGCAATCATACTGTAACTACTGCTGTTACACATCTTGTAATTGTGATAACAGACTTAAACTTTGTAGTTGGCTGGTAGTGTGATTCAGTTTTTTTGCATGTGTGGAGGTATTTGAGGAAAAATAAATAGATTTTGTGAAATTTTGAAGGGACCAGATCCTACTACACCATAGAACTTCATATTGATTGACAACTTTATTGATTGAACAATTACATATGTGAGCCATTTAACATTCATTACACTAGGTTACAAAAAAATTATATTTTTTGTAAATTGTCTATGTTTTTTCAACTGAATTACAACTATTTTGTACTGTTGAATCATTTTTTCCCAATAAAATAAGGTTTTTTCAATGGGTCCCCACCGCACTCCATAAAAGAATGGTTCTTTACTCAGGCAGGTAGAGTACAGTGTGCATACTGTATTGCGCATGTTTTTCTTTTCCTTTCAGCTTGTCCCTTTTCTCAGGGGTTGCCACTTCAAGTCAAGAAATAATTTTGTTCTCGAGCATCTTTGACTTGGCCAAAGTTTTATGCCGGATGCCCTTCCTGACGCAACCGTCACCATTTATCTGGGCATGGGACCAGCACTAAAAAAACACTGGCTTGTGGCGGGCACATACAAAACACAAATGCAGCAGTTGGTGGAATAACTTGCTTGTTAAAGTATTTGCAGATGTCTCACTGACAGGGTTGTATTGCAGGATAGCACACATAATATAATTATAGCAAATACAAAAATTATATATTTAAATTTATACTGCAGCTACACGTAAAAAAATAATACTACATCGTAATGAATATTCCTTATTACTGTGTAAGCCTCGGTCTCGGCAAATACGCTGGACTTCCGCTGGACTTTCGCATGAGGAACTGAATCTGCAGTACTGACTGATGTCATTTAAAGAGACAGCTACAATGAGCAATTGTACAGTGAAAGTCTGTGCTCTGTAGATTTTTGGTGATAGAAAACTGTAATTCTTATTGACTGCAAGGAGCTGGTCATGCGGGGGCAAGACCAGCTCCGTGTGATTTTGACACTTTATTACGAGGCGTTTATATGCAGCGAAGTAAAGAAAAACAACAATAGACTCAGTGAAACGACAACAACACAGCAGCGGCGGCGGCGGCAGCAGCAGCAGCTGTCTCTTTATGTCTCTCTTTCTCTCTCTCCCTCTCTCAAAGACTCGGTGTAAAATACGGTAAAGAACAGACGAGAGCAAAAGAAATCAGTCAAACTTCACGGAGTTCGTCTTCTTGGAGTACCACCCGTTCTCTCCCGTACAAGACGCTGTTTTTTACTAAACGTGTGGAGTTTCTGTAGCCGGGCTATGTCAGGACTAGTTGTATTTGGAATAAGTATTACCTCGAACATCTGCCAGTGAAACGCCGTTCGGTGTCATCTCTCAATGTTATCAACGAGAAGAGTCGTTTACATTGTGACGATGCTGAAATGTTTTTTCTCTCATCAAAGAGGGCTTTTTACACTTATACTGCAGCTGTTTCTATCTGTGTCGATTTATATTGACTATTGTTGTGAGAGCTGAATGAACCCGGTTTATAAAATAAATGCTGCACAAAGAATCATAGGACTGTTTCAGACAAAATGGTAAAAGATAAATGTGTCATTTTTTCATAGCTTATATTGAAGTAGTGTGTTTATGTTGTACACAGTTATTTATGGAATGCATTTATTCTGGTGTCACATTAATTTAGGGGAAATTAGCTGCCTATATCGGTATTGGTATCGGTTCATATCGGTACCGGAAATTAAGTGTTTGGGTAATATCGGTTCATATCGGTATCGGTAAATGTCATATCCGACATCCCTACTTTTTGGAGAAACGGGACAGAAACAGACATATAACAGACAACATTATGGATTACATCAAAGGTGTACCTGAGATGAGGTGGGTAGTCTTGGTTTGAGTTGTATATAAGACCCAACATGGCAACTGCTCCAACCCTTGGTACATCATCCACCACAGCCTGGCCTTCAAGATCCACGAGGATGTTCTTGTTCTCACCACCGTGAGATTCCCACTGTGGTGTCCTTGATTGCATCTTGGATTGCAGCTGGGCTTTCATCCTACAGAACACAGACACTAATTTCAATAAAGTTATAATTTAAGGTAGCTTTAAATGGAGCTAACCACATCCCCAAGACCATAACAGTGGTCAGGAGTGAAACTGATCAGCTTTGGAGGAGGAACTGGACTGTCAACATGAGGGGAGGAGGAAGGAATGATGTTGGATCTCACCTTCATTACAATGTTCACAAAAAAAAGCTAGAAAGCCATCACAGCCCTCTTTGAAAAACACGGTAACAGGAGAAGGACTGGAGACAACCATGATGATAGTCTTGAAATGTATCCTACTACAACAGCTGGGATTTAAACTGACAGCTCTAGAATATGTCCTAAGTAATTGCATTCTGCTCTCCATAACACAATATTTCGACTCACCTCACATTCCCTGAACAGGTGTGCTGGTCCTCATGAAGATATATTTACAGTCCCTTGAGGACGTGTTTTCTAAGAACCTCAGTGTCCTCTATCTGGAAAGAGATGGTTACTATATTAACATTGGCTGTTCCAAATAATTTTATTGAGCAAGGCCAATGATGAGATTGGGACAAAATAGTTACTCTGGATCCTTTAATATACTAGATTTGTATGTCGTACTTGAAAATGCAACAAAATTATGACAAGTTAATACTGCTTCAGTTTGGTTTCGTGCACTCCTCGTTTCCGAAATAATTTGATTCTTTTGTCTGTGTGAATATCCAGCTGGGAGAGGAATCTAGACTGAAGCAACATGGTGGTTGTCCTCTTAAATTCGGTATTTATCTGAAAGTACACAGATTAAAGCACACAGCACTAATTATTACAAACTGCAAAAAATATCAATGCAAAGTCAAGGGGATACTGTAGCAGTTACATTTATAGTTGATATTGTTGTCATTTAGAATTTGAAGAAACATGTTTAAGTATCTCACTAATGTGAAATAATGCCGGCCATCTCTCTTGGAAAGTCATGAACCATTGGCTTCTCGGAAATAACATCTCATCTCCTATATGAAAAGGTTTTCTCCTTTTGGTCACTTCCCTGTTTTTCCTCGTCACATCGTCAAGAAGTTCAACTCGCAGTCTTTCCAAGCTTGTGTCAGACTCTCCAATGGTATGCGGGGGTATGCAATGGTATCCTCTGACCGCCGAGGTTTCTTTAAGGAAGCTGCAGGACTTGGTCCATGATTGATGTGTAGTTCATGTAAAACGTGTGCATATTACACTACTCACCCCACAGAGCCTTTTAATTAACTCCTGAACTTGCTGTTATCGGAAGGAGAAGCGTCAGTCTGGAGTCGACGGAAGAGTCAGCAATTATGAATTCACATGGAAACTTTGCAGTGGGTATGGTTATTACCATAAAATGCATATCTCTGCATCATAAAAGTCATACGTAATGTAACACAATTAACTGCACCTCTTTCTTCAAGTGTCTTGAAAAATTTTTATAAATTATAGAAATAAATATACATGGGGGATTTATTTGCTCAGCAGTCACGGTGACCGAAGAGAGAGAGAAACTCAGTATAAACAGCGGAAAAGTTGGACACTCATTTCTCGATGGAAAATAGGCCAAAATCGCCCCGAGTAGGGTTTCTCAGCAGAAGTGCCCAAATTAAGGGGCGGAGTCGAAACATAAACATTTCAGTTGGTGTCAACATGATTTAGATGTGTAATGTAACATCGCTAAAAATCAAGTGTTCTTCATAATTGTTTTTTGTTTCGAACTGAAACATGAATTATTCATGTTATTCATACCAGCTGAATATTTGTAAATTGAACAACCACCCTTTTCCCTTATTTCCAGTATAGTAGTAATTATTTAGAAGAGTTTTTGTTTAAAATTGATTATACAATATTATAAATCATCTCTATATCAGAAGATCCCTAGCTGCTTTTACCGGCTTTTTTTTTTTTTTGACAACATGACTAGATTTGTACACGATCACCAGACAATAATAAAGTTGGAAGTATCACCTAACAGTAAGTTTGGATAGGATGTTCAGAACTATGATGAGAAGAGTGGGCATAATTCTTAAAATGTGGGTGGTGTAGCGATGTCCGATATCAACTTTTGACGAAATCCCATATTGCCCAAACACTTCATGTCCGTTATTAACCAACACAGATATATGAAGGTGATTTCCCCTGAATTAGTGTGATGCCGGACTAAAGTTTCTAAAAAATAACTGCACAACATAAAAACACTACTTCAATATAAGTTATAGAATAATGCCATATTTACTTTTTAACATTTTTGTCTGAAACAGTCCTATGATTCTTTGTGCAGCATTTAAAGTAAACAAATGATGTCTAGTGATAGATAGAATAACTTGCCAAAAACAATTATTAACATTATAAAAATTGAGATCAGCTAGTTAGAAAGGAAGACGCACTCATTTTTGTCTGATCGCTTTTGCTCTTGGGTGTTCTTTACCTTATTTAACTCAGACTCTTTGAGACATAGCTGCACTGTGGTCATTTCCGTGAGTCCATTCCTAGTTGTTTTGCTTTATTTCGCTGCATAAAAACACCTCATGATAAAGTGTTAAAATCTTGCCCCTACCCTCAAATGACAATCGTCTTTCCAGTTATTACTATTTATATTTTTCTTATCCACAGAGAAAACTCCACACCATGAGCATTTAGTGTAGTGTCAAGCATTGTTGTTGTGCCTTCAGGTGCAGTTTGATGACATCCTTTATCACGCACAGGTCAAAGTAGCAGGACCCCATATCGGGCCAATAGTATCAGTAGACCGATATTATGGCCACCCCTATTTATAATTTATTTAAGTACTAAGTGATAAATGATAAGGCATACACCTGCCAAGTTTGGTTCCTACCTAAGGTAGTTTAAAACCCCATCTTCTTTTACATCTCTTTAATTATATACAGCATGCAGTCTAGACTTTATTTCAAGAACATTGGTCTACTATCCTACTAAATACTATTTCTAACTAGGAATATGCAATATTAACTTCTGCTGATATTATTTATACAGATATATTCCAAACACATAATTTATGATTCTGAAATAAACCAATACCAATTGGCTCCAGAGCTGCATGCGCCTCTTTAGCACTACCTTTGTGGCTCACTGGAGATGTTTTTAAAAAATGTGTAAAAATAGAAAAAGGACTTAAAGGGCATCAAAATAGACCAAAACAAAAGTCCTAGGGTTGTTTTTGTTTAAACCTTTCACGGCCGCCGATCTAAAACGCCGGTTTTATATCCAACAGATCCAATCAGTGATCGGCTGGTCACTGTAATAAATTCCAGGTTTCGGCAGTCACAATAACGCACATGCGCGGTGACGGCAGCTCAATGTGCCCAGATTGGATAAAAGTAGGCTGTGGAGAGTCAACGACTAAGACATTTGGGACAACAAACTTAATAGCGCCCTTTTTTTTTTAGCAAATATAAAGAGGAGATGGCTGCGCACCGGAGTCTCGGCAACCACAACAACCCTCCAGCGTGGCTTCTGCATTTGACATAAGGACTGAGAAGTCCTAAGCCACAACTTAAAAAATATAAGTGTGGTACAGGATGAACGCATTGTAAACCCAGTGAAACACTTGAGTCCCTTGATTCAGCGCTGCCAGAGTTGCATTTCATGCCATTTATGCAAACTGTTTGACGCCACCAAGTACCCAATCAGTTTTACTATGGACATTTGGACTTCAAACATGAGCTAAGTGTCAACGTTGAGCCTGACAGCTCAATGACTGGATGATGATTCTGAGATCAAGTTCATCTCCACTGTGTTGTATGTTGAAAATAAAAATCAGGGGCCACTGTTGACACTCTGTTCAAGAGAGAGGGAGCAAAATGTCACGTACAGTGCACAGCAATAATGAGTACACCCTTTCTGAAAAGTTACATTTCATACAATATGACAAGGAACACAAAACTATATTTCCAAAATGTTCACAGACTAAGTTAAACACAAGATCTGTTGAGCGTTTCAACTTAAAACTAAGGTTAATAATATGTCTTAAGTTGTTTCTTTTTCCATTTTAGTAAAATTAGTGTGGTGCAGAAATGAGTAAGCCCCACAACAAACACAACTACATCCAATACACTTAGTACTTTGTATGGCCTCCATTACTTGCAATGACAGCCCCAAGTCTCCTTGGCAAAGAGTAGGGTTCAGATCAGGTGACATACTTGGCCATGGAATCACTCTTACCCTGTTCCTCTTCAGAAAGTCAGCAGTGGCCTTAGATGTGTGTTTTTGGTCATTGTCATGTTGAAAACTTGCACGACGACCAACGGCCCAAAGTGATGGAAGCATCTTAGCCTTCAGTATAGAGCAGTACATTTCAGAACTCATGATGCCATCAATGAAATGCAGTTCTCCAACACCCGCAGCACTCATGCAACCCCACATAAGAACACTACCCCCTCCATGTTTCACAGTGGGCACCATGCACTTTTCCTTGTACTCCACACTCTTGCGACGCCAGACTGTTTTGAAGCCATCAGTTCCAAAAAGATTGATTTTGGTCTCATCACTCCAGAGTATAGAGTCCCAGTAGCTTTCATCCTTTTCAGCATGGGCCTTGGCAAACTCTAGGTGGGCTTTTTTGTGACTTGGCTTTAGGAGAGGCTTCCTTCGGGGACGAAATCCATGCATGCCATTCCGCTGCACTGTATGGCGTATTGTGTCACGTGATACAGTCACTCCAATTTCAGCCTCTACCTCCTTAGCCAACTGTTGTGCACTTGCGTGTCGATTTTCCTCAACTTTTCACATCACGAGATGCTCCTGCCTGGGTGTTAATTTTCTTGGCCGGCCTGTATGTCTCTGTACTTTGGTTGCAGTTCCATCTCTCTTGAATCTTTGGATCACTTTTGCAACCGTGTTCTTACTAATAAGCAAGGCTTTACTGATATTCTTGTAGCCCTCACCTCTCTTGTGCAAAGCAATAATCCGCTTTCTCAGATCTAGATACATTTTCTTTGCCATGTGGTGCCATTGCTGAAAGCAGGAAATGGTAAAGGGCGGTTTGCTTTAGGTAACAGCCTTTTGTAACCAACTGCCAAATTAACATAGTGTAATGAGTAATTAGACTCACTTGTAGTTAATTGTTTGTCCAGGTCCACATTGGGAGCCTAAAAGGTTGCTTTACTGAGAGACCTTCTGTGGGGTGTACTAATTCCTGCACCACACTAATTCCACTAAAAAAAAAAAAAACTCAAGTTATATTATCAACCTTAGTTTTAAGTTGAAACGCTCAACCGATCTTGTGTTTAACTTCTGTGAAAGTCTGTGAACATTTTGGATATATAGTTTTGTGTTCCTTGTCATATTGTATGAAATGTAACTTTTCAGAGAGGGTTTACTCATTATTGCTATGCACTGTATATGCCAATATTGTCCAAAAAACGTCTTTGCCAATCCTGGTCTAGGTGTTAATGATGGCCTTTTAGCTTTTTTTGTATGTGAACCCCATTTTTTTCCAGGCAATTTCTGATAAATGAGTCACAGTCCAGTTTCCTTCCATTTGTTCCCTAATTGTTTTGCTGAGCATTTCTGTTTTCAATACATATTGCTTTGACTTCTTTGTTTTTTTGACTTCTCAACGCTTTGATCCTTCCTTGGTCTCCATGCATGCCTATAACAATTTTAACATGGTGTTAGTACTTGGTCCATATTTAAAATACGTTTAACTATGAACAACTAACATTAATTGCAACAATGTTCCAACAGCCCTACAAGGTGCCACTGTTAATTTTGGAAATGGAAATTAATCAGATGATTACATAATATTTCCTCAGAATTGAGTGATATCATACTTTCCTTTTGCTTGGTCTAAAAAAAAATGTTTATGACTACCAAAACTTTTTCTGGATTTCTTTTAGTGTTTCTTAAAGCTGGAAAGTTGCCATTTGAAATGAATTTAGTTTATTGTAATCATGTCTATGATCCCTTTTTTTCTGCAAAATTAAAAATTCTACAAAATTAAATTCTCCTAGACTGGTGATCCCATGCTTTTTGCCTGGGATTGCACTAGGCCACCACTGTCATCAGTGTAAACAACAATTGTTAAAATATATATTTAAAAATATTTTTTCTAAATATTAAATACAAGCAGGCAAGAGGGTGGCCAATGTGCTGTCTTAAGAACTCTCCCAAGTCTTTCCCTGCCTGTAGCAGTGGGGCTACCGCACCATAGCAAGCAAGCTTTCAATGGACAGGTCAGCATCAGGTTGCCGTCACATTTGTGCTGTCTGAGGACCCTTAGGAAGTGCAGACATTGCTGATCCTTCTTAATGATGGCAGTGATGTTCTCCAGGAGATTTCGGCAGAGACTATCACTGATAATGGT
>JAFBJS010006239.1:0-10980 GCA_016785265.1 Paraplagusia blochii
GTTTCCATCCATTATTACCTGTGTATCAGTTAGCGGTTCAAGGGGGCAGCGGTCTCTATGACTGCTGTGTTAAGAAAATTAAGAGTTTCTGCCCCCTATTGACTGAAGGCTTGTAATCATTTAAACCAGGGGTGCCAAATAGGTAGATCAGGATCTACCAGTAGATCTCCAAAAGATCCTGAGCAATAACGTAAAACATAATAGTAATAAAAACTCTAATTCAATGTCAAGACAAGATTTCCTCAGTTTATATAGGTAAATATATTTAGTGTTTTCAATCTCGGTACATCACTTCAGCCGGGCCATTTGAAAAGTAGCTCACAAGACAAAAAAGTGTGGACACCCCTGATTGAAGCATTATGGTAGAGATACACTTCTGTCTACATAGAACGTACGTAGTTAGCTTCACTTCTTCTCCTCTCGGCTTGTCCCTTTTTTAGGGTTTGCCACAGCGAGTCAACCATCTCACCCTGTCCTCTAACTCCAACCACCTCCATCCACACTGGACATGGAGGTGTGCCTTCTTCTTCGTCTCGTACCTGGTAGTGAGTTAGGTCCACATCGGCGAAATAAAATTTTTAAATACCAATACAAAATATGAACAACTGAATGAATGTATTTAAGATACACAAATATTTAATAATATTCTTCTTGGTGTGTACATTAAGAAGTGGCTGTCATTCAAACTGACTTAAAAAAAGACAAAGAGATGATCTCAACTTCTGAAGGAGAAGAGGTCCAGTCTTCTAATGGTTCTTCTTAAAAATACTCAGGCGAGACAGAAATCAGACTTACAGTACAGTCTGTTCAATTCACTGTCTCATGGTGTGGGTTTTACTGGGAGGTTGCCAGTTTAATTCCTCTCCTGATAATGAATAAAGTGTCAATAAATGAAATGAACTTATAAAAGCTTTGGACTCAGCTTTGGACTCATTTAAATTCTGGCTGAGTCCAGGGGACATGTGTTAGACCTCGGTCTGGTTATTACTGCTCCTCTCTCTCTCCTCTCCCATCCTCCCTTCTGTGCACTTTGGCTTCTTGTCACCTCTTTCCTCCTCCCTTTTCCTCTCTCATCCTTTCTTCTAAGTTCTTCTTTTCTCTCTCCCATCTACTTTTTTTTGCCCTCCCTACCTCATTCATCATCTTCCCTCCTGTCTCCTCTCCACCACCCACTGGTCTCAAACATGTGCTGAGTTTGCTGATCTGCAGTCCCCTCCTCCCCCCTCCCCACCTCAGTCTCTCTGACAGACGTCAGACGTTCTTCTGTCTTCTTTGTTATTGTAGGCACTGTTTCAATATTTTCAATGTGACCAATCTACGTCTCCGTGACTGGACATTTATACTCCATCCTTCCTGCCGATTGCTATTTTTGTCAAAGCTCCATCCTGTTGTCATTCCGTGGCCCGTCTGTAGATGGAGCTTAACAGAGCATCAGGGCTGGTAACTCCTCTGCTTCTGTAACACCCATGTGTTTCAAGACACTGACCATAAAGCTACAGTCTGTATTGATCCGCCTGCTTTGTGTAAGATCTAACATACAAGACCTGGGAATTCTGCCTAAACCAGGAAATCCTCTCCTCTGGTTGCGTCCCTCAGAGTGTTTGTGTGCTAAGATTACAGTTTCATGACTGAGTCCAATCACTTATTCACACCCATAGACAGAAATTCCCAGTGTGGATCTTGGGTTCCTCAAAACTGCTTTCACCTCAAACCTCAGATTGACACCATGAATGGGAGATGATTTCCAAAAATAGAGCAGAATTGCATCAAAGTTTAACCCAGTTTGACCCAAAGATAAATGAAACGCTCAGATCTGAAGTTCAAAACCCTGCAGTCCTCCAGCACACAGCCCATGACTTATTCCTTAAATTTATGCTTCATTTATGCGTCTTTCCCGTCGAAAGACACTGCAGGCATTTCCTGGAATAGTGAGGTGAATCAGCAGTGAGGTCACACCTCAGCTGTGTGACCGGGTTAGGAATGAAGGGAGACACATGGGCACAAGGTGGAGCTGTGCCAGATTGTGACCGACTCCTGGGCCATCTTTAACAGCTGGACTCAGTGGTGTGAACATAATGCTGCTGCAGCTGTTAAGTCCTGCATATGGTCAGCAGAAACACACCAGTGGGTGTCAGTTATCTTCTGCACACTCTATAAACATGAGAACAAATCCTGGAAAAGTGTTGCACCAGGAAGAAAATAATTTATACAGTTGTATTTTAGCTAAAAACCAAAGGGCTTCAACAAATAGGCCAAAAAAAAAAAAAAAAATTTGAAATTTGAGAAATGACCGCAATCTTTTTCTTCTTTATCTTTTGGCTTGCCCTTTTTTTCCATCTCCCCCTGTTCTCTGTATCTCCTACTGTAACTCCAACTACCTCCATGTCCTCCCTCACTGCATCCACCAATTTCCTCTTTGTCTCCTACCTGGTAGCTCCATCTCTAGGATCATTCTTCTAACAATGCATCCACTGTCCGTCCTCTGAACATGTCCAAACCAACTCACTCTGTCTTCACTAGCTTTTTCTCCAAACCTTCCTGTCTGTGTTGTCCCTCTAATCACCTCATTCCTGATCCTGTCCATCCTTGTCTCTCCTATCTAAGCATTAACTCCTCCACCCCCAGCTCTGTCTCCTGTCTTTTAGGTATTCCTAATGTCTCTAAAACAGAAATACTGTATAAATATTTGTCAAAGACCCCATGTCCATGCTTTGTTGTCATATTGAAATGCTGGCCCAGCGTTAGCGTTCATTCATCAAAGACTCAAAAAAACCCAATCAATTCTACATGAAAAACCTTGCCTTCACATCCGACCATTTCCTCAATCATTTCACAACTGTGTGCGTCTGTGCTTCCATCATTCTCTTTCACTTAACCAGTGATCAGTCCCCGCCTCCATTATCATTCAGGACGAGGCAGCTTCACACAGAATAACACATGAAGGGGAGACCATTAGTGCACGGCTCTGTGAACTTCAGACCAGAGGAGGAAGTAGGATATGATTTAATAGACGACTTTCCTTCAGAGCTTCAGGTCTGTCTCTTAGTCAGTCCGACTGTCTGCGTCTCTTCCTGGTTCTGTCTTTATCATATCACTGCTGCTCAGCTTGGGAAACCAGCGTATTGATTTGAATTTCATATAAAAAAAAGAATAAACTCCAGCTGCGAAGTAGGACTTAACCGTTCAAAAGTGTGAGATAATGTTTCACCGCTGACATTTTACTGGCGTCTGGCATCTGAGGAGAATTTGAGAATGGGAGAGGGAAAACAGCAGCTTTGAAATGGGGAAAACTGAACAAATATCTGAAGAGAAGATGAAAAACTCAAAGGCCCGAACACTGCAGAGATGTTTTGGTGCCGACTGCTGTGTCTTTGAACACGATTTCCTTTGTGATACGTAATCTGAATGAGGATAATTGCAGTCTAAGTGTAGAGCAGGGAGACGAGAGTGACTTGACTTTTAATCAGAACTGTAATCACTTTTCAACAGATTTTCTTTGGTCTATTTGCTTAATTTTTTTATCCCCTGCTTCTTCCTTCTCTCCTAACTGAGACTACATTGGTTGAGCAAAATCTTTTGAATCCTCTCTTGTGTTTGACAAACTATTGCCATTTCCATAACAAAGCTCTGGGTACTGCAGAGAAATCTGAGGTTCTGGAACTCAAGGTCACTGCTGCGTGCTGAACACACATTATAATACGACTTCAAAGCATGGTGTTGTTGTTGTTGTGCTGCAGCAACAAAGATACAACACAACCCACAAAGATACTGCAGGCTGTAGTATTCCTGCTACATACATGCGTTAGTGTCTTTTCCACTGCAGCAGAGCGAGGCTGCGTGTGTGAGGATAGAGGAGTGGCCGGAGTTTCAAGGTGCAGCAGACGAGAGGCACCTGAGGGTCGTTCTGATCGGCTGCCTATAAAAGCCTGGTTGTGGTTCAATGTAGTGGAGAGAGAGAGAGCGCTGTGTGTGTCTGTTAGAATATTGAAAACCTTTGCATTTTTTGATGTTTTATTTCCAGGTCCTTTCTTAAAACGCTGCTAAGATTGAACCCCTTCATGGCTGCAACCTCAGTGTTTTTTTGAACCCGTCTGGAGTCTCTACATTAGGATATAACTTTAAGGGATGTACAATATTACTGTTCTCTGCTGTCCCATTTCTTTTCTGATTCTGATATCAACCAATATTGATATTTTCAGTCGTTAACCCCCAAAAGTGACGTCATTGTCTCAGGGTCCTATGTGCGATTCCAGCAAAATCGAGTCATTCTTCTTCTTTCTTCTTCTCCTTTCGGCTTGTCCCTTTTTCAGGGGTTGCCTCAGAGAGTTATGCTATCATAAATTTTCAGTGAAAAACCCAATATCAGTCTTACGGATATTACATAATTGTGCAAATATCTGGCTGACAATATGGGTTGACTTCCCTAAATCTAACCCTGTGTCCAACCTGAAACTTAGATGACAGCATCTGATTTTAGGATGATTAAAATGTCACAGGAAAGATTTGATATACAAATATCAGAACAAGGACTGTTAGGTGTTTTTGGTTGTTTTTGTTTAGGTTTTTTGGAAAGTGGCTTGTTTTCTAAAGGGAGCTTTTCTAGAGAGGATATAGAGAGAGCAGTGAAACACCTGAAAAACCTTCATGCTGAACATAAATGGAACAGCAGCTAAGATAGTTACTTGTTATGACTAGGACATTTAGATGAGTATCACTACGCAACATAGTGAACCTTGAAATTTTGAAAGTAGAAAATAAACTGGAAAGTAAACATTTGATCCTGGACTAACAAAAATGTCAGGTGGGGAACAAACATTGGAGAATGACAAAGGCTTCAAACTGATCAAATGATGAACTATCCACTAGGATATCCTACTGTTAGTGAAACATAACTTCTTTATGAATAGATTCAACCAAATGTTTGGTGATTTTGTCTCTTACCTCTGTGTGTGGCATACAGTGCCGCAAAGGTGACGACAAAGAAGGTGGTAGAATATTTCCCAGCATTCACCAGGTGAGGGAAGGCCCTCTTTGAGTCGCGGTAACGCCTTAGACACTGGATGAAGCGGATCCAGGCCGGCATGCACTGGATGATGGCACGGAGTCCGTAAGAGTAGCTGTGGCAGACAAACGCACTGGGCTCTAGAAGCAAACAGATTAGATCAGAACAGATGAGAAAGGGTGTTATAACCACGTGGCGTTCACGTTCTGTGTCTCTCATCATTACGTGAATCTCCCACTACCGAGAAAAGCTCATTATTATGAACGTCACATCACGACACTTGTGTGGCCAAACATCTACATTCCATTAGCTCCATGTTAATTGCCAGAGCGGAGGCTGAGGTGACGGCGTTGGTGGTGACAGTGGGCAGTCATTAAAACCTCGTTCACATCACATTTGCTGACAGGCCTGTGTGTGGCACAGTGACAACACTGTCAGATTTACAACATCAGTGTTTTCATGTTAGTACAATCATACTGTGGTTCAGCAGATGAAGGATGGACATTGCCGCCAATTATTTTAAAACAAGATTGATAGATAATTTTCACATGTCCTGTAACAGGAATGTTATTATCGTTATTATATTTAATAGAAAAAAGTACTTATACAACATGGGTCCAAAAAAGATTATACTAATTAACTTTTTTGGACCCACGGCATATTCAGACATTCACTAGCCAATATTGTCTAAACACTTAATTTCTGATATTGATATTAACCAATACTGATATAGAGGGCTGGAGTCACACAGTGGTTATCATAATATAATAATAATATTAAATCATCTATTTATACAAACCGTGAAATGAGCTGCAATGCTGCCATCTAGTGACGACAGTCTTGTTTATCGTAATGACCTGTGCACGGTTACGAATATGGCACAGGAGAAGGTGTAATGAGAGCACATGTGTTTAGGACAAGTTACTGCACTTGTGATTCACTAACAGTTCTTCGGACTAATAAGGCATCTGACAGACAACAGACCAGTCTGTTGACTAACTTTAGCGCATACATTTCGCAAAACCCAGACATTTCGTTATCAGATTTTCAATTTGCAGAAAAAAACATAACATTTCTTCGATATATTACACATTATTGTAGGACATCCAAACTTAACACAATACCCCCACACTAGAAATAGCCTCTGATAAACCCATGGCTGAATCAGATGTTGAGAACATTCAAACCCTATTTTGCTCATGTTGATTTATATATTTGAAGTCACACCTTTGGAACTGGGCAGAAGGCCTTTGCTGTTGCCCCACTGCAGCTCAAAGATGTAGAAACAGATGAGATATTCCAGGTCCATCAGGACAAACACCAGAGAGTTGAGCTGATCAGCCAGCCAGAAATCTGCAAACTCCACTCTGTGGAACGGAGCTGTGAAGACTCGGAACTGGAAGGAGAAAAAAAAAACAAACAAAAAATGGACGAATGGAATACAAAATTTAGGCAAAGCTTTGATTTTGTGAGAATCGGATCCAATGCCTATGACAAAACATAATTCTGAAACCTGGGAATATTTACAGCGCTTGGCGAAACATGGTGACGTTACCCTCGTTAAATTGCTTAACCCATTAAATTCTGATTGTGTGAGTGTTTTTGCAGCACTGTGACTGAGTCAATCAACAATTAATTAGTGTGTAATTGCCAGAGTGTTTCAACAGGGATGAACTAAACAGGAAACAACTCTATTAATTATGAATAAAACACAGGCAGATAAAAGCTCACACTGCCTTATCAGTAGCAGCCACGCCAGGACACTAATGACACAGACTGTCTCTGTGTCTGTTTGTTTATGATGCCGTTCACCATAGAACCTGGGAACAGTGCTGAGTGTGTTGTGTAGGTTTGTTGTTCTGTATGTGACATTTGGCTGCGGCTCAGTTATTGAACACGCTTTATAATACATTCCAAACACCAGTCAACTCTTTCCATTTCACCCTCAGGCTCCGTGTGACATTCAGGGCCCACTGTATGCCTTTGTCGTGTACAGTCTAAGATGGAAAAACCTGAACCAACAC
Source organism: Paraplagusia blochii (assembly GCA_016785265.1). Lineage (NCBI taxonomy): Eukaryota > Metazoa > Chordata > Actinopteri > Pleuronectiformes > Cynoglossidae > Paraplagusia > Paraplagusia blochii. The sequence goes on from JAFBJS010006239.1 coordinate 7,027, forward strand.
TGACTCTGTAGCAATTTATTATTACCAATATTGATCCCCTTTTTCGGAAAAATGTATAAGCTCATTATATAGATCCATCAACATGTCAATCAACTATTGTATCGATTGTGTGGCCATTTTCCCGCACGCAGTGTGGATGTGTCTGACTGAGCCTGCTGCATTGAGCAGCCAAGGTTTTCATTTCTTGGGCAAACACCAGTTAATCCAGGTGTTATCCCTGCAGTTTGTCCTGTAATGAAAAGTTTGCCCTCCGTCTGTTATTTATTGTCAGACGTAATCCTGGCATCTGCTACGGATACAACCCACAACACTGGTGCAACATGAGAAACATTTTCTGAAACACGGTTTTTATTATATTTTATATTTATAGCATATACAGCTTCTAGATCGAAACCGCCGGAAATATGAGTTGTAAGGAAACATAGGCTCCATTTTCCCATCTAATCCTCACGCTCTCTCCTTCCCTGTCACTTGCTAATTTTTAATGATTTTTTTTTTATTAATTTTTTTTATATTATCAATATATTTGTTTCTTGGTATATTTGTTGTTTAGATGGGAATTAGATATTTTAATTATAAGCATATTTCTGGAGATTGTTTTAAGTTTATCTTTAATAGGTTAAATGTGATGCGAGTGAATCACCTCTACCTCCATGTCTTTATAGACTAACAGCTTAAGAGCCTTTAAGACTCCATGTTTATGTAGTCTAAACAGAGGGGAGATGGTTGAAGAGCTTTTAGATTAAAGACAAAAATATGAGTGACGGATAATAAGAGGAGCTGCTGCTGCTGCTGCTGGGGAGGGATGGATGAAGGAGGCGGGGGAGGAGGAGTCGGTCGGAAGAAGAGGAGGAGGGACAGAGGAGCTAAGGGCATCAACATACTGATAGATCTATGCCCGTAATGATTGCACAGTCACAGCCTCCACCTCCCTGGAGACACGGCTGCATTCTATTATCTCTGCAGTCTGAGCCCTCTGTCTCACTGCACCATTCCCTACATGCATGTTATAATAACTGTTGAAACTGAAATAAAAAAAAAAGAAATCTGATTTTTACCCTTATGGCACAATACAGGTTCATACATTATGGCCACTATTTGAGTCTAGGAAATAAAGAACATTTACTGTTAATTTGTCAATATCCGATTTGCTTTTATTGTCTACACACCTATTCTATCTATTTATCTATCCATCCCTCCACCTTTGATATTAATGATTAATAAAATGCAATAATTAAAATGATCCTCCATGCTGCTATCTAGTGACTTTTACTCTAATATACAGCAGTTTATCCCCAAAACTAACAACAAAAATTGCGATGGACATTTTATAATTATGCTAACATCGGCCAACATATCTAGTTTTATGTATATTTTAGGTTTTCTGCAGTCCACCACACCAGTAGACCTGGACTAGAGGAGTTGGTTTCTAAATGGACTGACCAGCAATTTGAGGAGCCAGAATCGTGACTTGTAGTAGCAGGTCTTGAAGGGGTTGATGAGGAAGAGAACCATGAAGCCATACAGTATGAGAGGGTTGATCTGCATGGGGATGTGAGTGTACTCAGAGTAGAGACAGGAGAGGATGCTGAGACACCACAAGACTCCCAGGAAACCAGCAATCTGAGGACCAGGGCAGTAAAGGAACAACATTACAGTAAATGAAAACGTTCAAAACAGAACCAGAAGTCCGTTCTTTTAGGTCATTTGAGAACAGAGCTTGGAACCATCTCATTCTGACCTCAAACAGGTGTTGATGTGAGAGGTTGTTCCGAGGGTTAATCTCAAAGATGAGAACGTGGTTGACTCCTGCCTGTCTCCATCCATATGTGTTAATTCCCAACAGGAAGAGGAACTGGATCAACAGGAAGCCACCTCGATAGATTCTCACCAGAGGCCAAACATTTTCAAAACGTATGAACACGGCACCTGAAGAACCATAACACAAAACATTTAAGAGACTTTTTCATTGCATGTTAAATTATACATACAGTTTTTCTATTTCTTTTGTAGTATTTACCAGTCAGAACAAAAGCGATGGCGAGAATGATAAAGAAGCCACAGAAGAGACCAACACGGAAGGTTGTCCAGGCCAAAGCAGGCTGGGTAAAAAGAGAAGTGTGAAGAAGAAAATATAAACTCTTAACAAAATCCATACACAATGTCAAACTTTAAGAAAAAATATATCAATAGTATTCCATACAGTTCTTTGAGGTAAAATCAAAGATCAATGTTCACATAGTCAAAGGTATGACAGTAATTAATGCCGCAACGACAGCAGATATAACCTAAAGTGCCACGAGCCTCTAATATTTCGGAAGGATATCCTGTGTGTGCAGCGATGGAAAGGCACTTATAAAATCAATGGAGAAGCCTCTCATGGTTGCTTTCTATCTGTCTCTTCACATCTTCTCCTCCATCTCACTGCATCACTGACAGGATTCTCCAGTTTGGTTTTCACCTCAGGTTTACTACCCAGACTTGTTATTCAGACTATGGCACTAAGTACTCAACTATAGTAATACGAGTATAAAGTATCAATAACGAAGGTAGGTTGTTAGAAAGGAAATGCTTTTGTTTTCTAAGTAGTGACTTTAACTTTTGACTTGTTAGTTTTTGACAGTGTTCCATTGAATTCAAAGACTATCTGGACTATAAACCGGTGCGACATATAGTCCAGATAGTGTGACTTAGAGAAGTAGCAGATCTTAGTCCTCAAGCCTAGTGTGCCCTCTAGTGGCTGTCTCTGTCAAATAATAGTAATATCTAGGTCGCACCTAGAGTATAAGTTGCAAACTGAGCCAAAGAATAAAAGAATAAGTGTGCCTTTGGTCTGGAAATCACGGTAATAAATACACCATCCATCCATCTGACTGTATTATAGTCAGAAGAGATTCTACTACTTTCTTTATTTAATGTAATTTAAAGTACATTTGACAAATTACATTTTTATTTGACAAAACGTACCTGTGCTGCCCCCAGAGGAGGAACTCTCAGCCTCTTCATGGCCCTCTGACGATCTCCTCCCTCCAGCTCTGATGTAACCATGGTCTAAAACAGACGAGAGAATAAATGTTGATTTGTTGAGCTTGTTTGTCGGTCCTTCTTCAGTATGTGTGTGTGTGTGTGCACCTCTGTCTCAGAGATGAGCTGTGTGATCTTCTTGCACGTGTAGAAAGGTGCCACCTCCACATGGGCCACACGCCAGTCGGCCCCACGGGAAGTGTCCAGGATCTTGTCATGTTTCTTCAGGATCTTACGGAAACCAGTGAAGTTTAGGTTCTGGGAAGGACAAAGAATAAAGTTAGGAATAAGATGAATAAAAGTTGAAGCAGAAAAATAAAACTGTGTGTCTATTCACCTGGTAGTTCTGGAGGAGGATGAGGCTGAGGTAGAACTCGCTGAAGGCCAACTTCAGGTCTTTGATGTTGTGGTGTTTGCAGCGCTCCTCCTGGGACAGATGGAAAACTGTCTTGCGTTTTCGCAGACCAGGCAGCACATTGTTTTCGCGTTGAGCGTCCAGTGACGACTGCAGCTCATTCTGTAGCGTGGCAAAACGTCTCTGTGCTTCGGCAAGTTTTTCTAAGGACAACCAAATAACAAACAGCTTTTAATACAGAATTTGGTTTTAATAGAAAAGAATAGCCTTACTATTATTATAACGTATTACATGTACAAAATGCTCATTTTTGGTTGAAATTCAGTGCAACTCTTTCAGCCACAATGAATCGTTGTTTTCCATCTCCCTCTGTTCTTTGTATCTTCTACTCTGACTCCAACTACTTCCATGTCCTCCCTCACTACATCTGTCAAGTCCGTCTTTTGCCACTGGCATGGTCTCCTACACTGCTCCATCTCTAGGATCATTCTTCTACCAATGTATCCACTGTCCCTCCTCTGAACATGTCCAAACCATCTCAATCTGTCTTCTCTAGCTTTTTCTCCAAACCTTCC
>JAFBJS010006239.1:15332-96688 GCA_016785265.1 Paraplagusia blochii
ATTCTTCTACCAATGTATCCACTGTCCCTCCTCTGAACATGTCCAAACCATCTCAATCTGTCTTCTCTAGCTTTTTCTCCAAACCTTCTCGTCTGTGTTGTCCCTCTGATCACCCCATTCCTGATCCTGTCCATCCTTGTCTCTCCTAAAGAGAACCTCACCCTTTCAGTGGTGTCACTGATTATCCCTTTAAGATAATGTAGAGTAATCAATTATATTTTTCTCCTTAAAATCAGAATAATCCTAAATAATTTCAGGCAGACACCTGTAAAACGACTCGGGTCTCAACGAGTATTTTACTACCAACAACAACATCCACAGACACTGCTACTGTGCGCAGACTTGTTCTGTTGTATGCCGTGTTTATTCACTGTAGCAGACAAAGAATGGTGCTGCCAGCTAGAAAACCAACTCTTGACCTGCACTTGTCCCAGGAGGAGCTTGTAGCAGGCAGAACCCCTCCTTCCACCAACTCCTTCTTCTGTAGATTGTATAAATAAATGATGAGGTAGCTTCCCCACAAACCCACTCCTCTAACCCCCAAAACACCTCACACTCGCACACACCAACCCCCACTGCTTATATTCCTATGGAGCCCTTCTATGACACGACCCCATAAAAGCAGCACATAAATCCTTCATGGAGATCCTGAGACCTCCTGACAGTGAAAAGGATTCTGGGAAAACAACAACCAACACCAGCTCATATACAGTATCAGTACTCGGTATGAACCCAGACACTGTATCCTCTACTTGAAGAGATATTTTCTGTATTTCCAAGAAAATATGTCAGTTTAGTGGAAGGAAGTGGCTCAACTTTACAGTATTGACTCTTTGGAGAGATTTCACTCCAGAAATAACAGTTTTTAATTGATTCAAGACTTTAAACCCACAACCTACACCCTACAGTGTTGCTATGTATCAAATGATGGTAAAATAATTGGTTTATGTTTCAAAATGGGACAGCGTTCTGTACCAAGAGCTGCGCCATTGCAGTAATACATACAAGTAACCTGACATGCAGGAATTCCGATAGCCAGCAAACAAGATTAAAATATTATTGGGATATAAGTCAACATTTAACATAAGAGAATGAAGTCGAACAAGTTTAGGTATGTTAGTGCAGTTCAGTTCTAGTCGCTCTCTTCCTTCCTTCGTCCTCCTCTTCCATGTAAATGTACAACACTGTTGCCAGGTGTTTGTCTCGAGGGTAAGATCTAACAATAAACCTCTTTTATTTTACCTTTACAACAAATATAACACATGTATCGTAATAAAAAAAGACATATTTTATACTCACAGTGTATATACAATATAATATACATAATTTATTTGGTTAAAATCACTGTGGTAGTTGCTTTCCAAGGATGGAAGAGATTACAGTGAAATGCTATTTTTTATTTTAAATGGAAAAATATCAAGCTGTCGTATTAAGTGATCACTTCAATGATATTGTAACAAAGGGCAACTGTTAATGATCAACGTGAAGCTGCATCAATAGAAACAGGTGGGAAACAAATGATTTTTCTGGGGAACCATTTTTTATGGGGTGCAGAGTCATGGGCAAACTGGCAGGATTTTATATGTTAAATTTTCACCGTTAGGTAGTCGGACCCAATCGTGAGGTCATAATCACGCTCGTAACACTGTGTACACTGCATGACTCGGCCCAGAATAGTCCCAACAACAGAATAAAATTTGCATATGGAGGCTGAACAGAGACAGAGAAGAAGAAAAGCCGGTTTTTGTCTGGTTAGAACCTCAGATATCATCTTCCATCACAGTGGAGACAGGACGGAGAGAAAGGGAAAGTATGAGTTCAAACATACACACCGACACAAACACAACTGTCTCTGTTTCTAACTCTGTTTATTCCATTAAATGATACCACACCATGGACCATAAACCACAGTTTTGACAGCATTAGTGTCTGGGGACCTGAGGAGACCATAACATTATGAGCGTTGCTGTAAGACCTCACTTATCTCCGACTTGCAAGCGCACAGGTGTAATTCACAAACACAGACACGGTTGGCTATAAAAGTTAATAGGATTGACTTAACTCTGGACTAATATTAATCTAGAGGGACAAAGTAAGGCAGAGGACAAAGACAAATGGAACATGCTCTGAGAAAGGAGGAAGAACACCAAAAAAACAGCCAGACAGACAGACCTCCTCTCCCTCCCTCCTGGTGTCCCTCAACCCTTTTTTGTCTCACTGTTTCCTATTCAGCCCTCTGGCCACAATTAATTCTACCAATCATCTCCCTCATGAAGGCCAGGGAGCATTAGGAATGCACACTCACTGGGTTAGAGCAGCTGCCTGGGAGGTACGGAGACACGGATCAGAAACTACTATAGCACATCTCTCCTCATTGTTTACTATTTATACAGACGGAGTGCAAGATCAGCAGCTCCGAAAAATAAACTCATAGAGATAAGGATGAGACGGAGAGAATCGCACCCTCGACACATTCTGAGGTGATAATGTAGTATGTGTTTGAATGATAGTGAGTGTGTGTGTCTGTTTGTCAACACATGTGATGGGTTTACCACTGGCAGCCAAGTGAATACTTGATGAGAGGGACAAAGTACACGCAGGATGCCAGATGGGGTGTGAGAGGATTTTTGAGGAGCAGAAGGAAAAACACGCAGAGTCCAGACAGGAACAGAGTCACCGAGAGTCAGACCGAGAGGAAGACGTTTAAAGGCAAAAGGAATAAAAAAATAAAGAGCACAATTTCAAATCCAAACGAAAAAATCAAGTGACACAATGGTGTACCACAGGGGTGGACAAACTTTTTCACTCACTGGCCACAACTAGTCCTAGAGATGGAGCGTACCTGTCATCTAAGATAAATGACATTTAAAAGTCAATACACGGACATTGCAGGGAACATGTGGAAATATAGCCACAATACAAACCAACTAATCATTTGGTCAAGTTTTGTAGGTAGGATAACAAAGCTGAACTGGCCACAACTGGCCCACGGGCCTTAGTTTGCCCATGCTTGATCTAACACCTGGGTAGAATTGAGAATAGCTTTAGTAAGAATATCTGTCCTTGGTTTTGTTGATCTATTTTTATGTTAGAGATTATTGTCAATAATCCAATATAAACTGATTCAGATATGTAGCCATTTACTTCCTAAATTGGGGTGAACGGTTCAGGACCCAACAGTTGATTCCAGCCAAAAATCAGGCATTCACTTATACTACGGTACATAAAAATGCTAATATCGGGTCAATGCAGTTAATATCAATATCCCTAGGGTTTAGTTGTAACCAACTGGGCTTCTTCTTCTTCTGGGGCAGTGGTGGCCTAGTGGTTACGACTGAAGTCCACTGAGCTTGGCACCGTCCCCACTCACTGCTGCCCACTGTTCACTTTGGTGATGGGTTAAATACAGAGATGACATTTTTATTGTGTGCAGTGGTGTGAATCACAATGTCACAATGACGAGGAGTTTGACTTCCTTTCCTTTGTTGAAGTTGAAAGATGTTTTATTCCTCAACTGAGGAACTTCATCAGTTTCTGGTTGATGTCACAGGGAACTCAAGTAGTTCTACTCCTCTAGACCAGACCACTCCAACTCAAACTTTCAACTCCAAGAAGTCCAGTTGCTTACAACTAAACCTTTTTTGGATATCATGACCTGGTTGAAAGATAATCTTCACAGGCTTCTTCCTAGTTTCACTCACTACTCACAATAGTCCATCAGTCCATCCACCAGGTTGAGTCAGATCAGCAGTCTTCACCACCTCCAGCTCAATGTCAAATTTGTATTGATTTAAAAGTTAGCCTTGGAATTTTTATGCCTTCAGTAAATGTTTCTATGACTTCATTGTTAGATTCCAGACAGTGGAAGAATTCATTTGTCTGTCATCAATGTCTTTAATGAGAGTATTATGGACTTCTGGGAAAAGACCGTTCCCACACTGTCGGCTTGTTCAGCTCTACTTCTACTGTTTCAATGAAGGGCTTTTTAATGTAATATATCGTTAATATCACGTTTCACTGTCTCACTCGTCTGGCAGCAGGCCAATATAGGACGTGTTTTAATATCAACGTTGAAGAGTGCACAGAAATGTGACACCACAGAGATGAAATGGAATCCTCAGATATCAGATGATTGCAGACTTCCTGCGACTTTAATTTACTATCTTTTTTTTTTACTGGAAATTACTGGACTTAAGATGCAAATGCAAAGACACCCAGGAGTCTGACATCAGGCCACGTCTTGCAGTAAACGGTCTTCTCTCCCTGCCACAGTATTAAATCCAACATCTGTTTGTGGACTTCTTCCATTATCAGCCCTCAGGGAGATGCTGGTCTGTCATGACTACCTGGAAGTGCAGAGCACAGGAAGTGGACCCATGTGTTTATGGATTGGGTTATGGCGCCACTTTGATATCCATCTCCTCTGGAGCTAATATGTAAGTGCTGTCAATGTAATTAAAGAAAATGAATAGCCAATAAGTGATCTGTTACTACACCTCTGTTGGGGACCGGACGAATCAGAGGGAACTGGTAAAACCCAAATGAAGTGGACTTGGTTTGGGTTTCCTGATGTTCCAGCAGAGAACATGAGAAGCTGGGAAGTTCCAGGAAGAGAGGAAGAGTTGTCTGTGTTCATCCAGGGCTGATAATGAAAAAGCTTAAAGTGACAAATACTACTGGAAGTAGTGAAATGTTTTTTTTTCTCCTTAGGGAGACCTCTTTTTTAGATATTTATACATAGTGGCTCCAGTGACATGTAAAAATATTGACTCTCTGTGGCAACCCCTGGAAAAGGGACAAGCTGAAAGAAGAACAAAATATGTAGTGGCTATTGTGGGCTCCCCACCCACAGGAAGGCTCACAGTATGGTGCAGTGTGATTTGGGCTGCAGTTGTGGAGACTGCTGCCCCTGCAGATGAATGAATGGTTCTGTAGTGTAGCGGTTTTCACAGCAAGTTCACAGTGTATTTGAGTCTGTGGCCTGGCACAGACAATAAAATTACTGACAGGAAAAAAACAAGGTGTATATGTTGCTGACACTGGGTTAAAAAAAACAGGGTTAACATCTTTTTTGGAAGTAAAAAAGCAGCTAAATGACAAAAACCAGTATTCATGTTCTGGGGCACAATGAACCTCATGTCCGCCAGTGCAGAGTTTATCTTTTGGTTAATACCAATTTTTTTTTGTCTGCAAACCTTTAATAAAAGTAAGAAAATTGTTTTATGTCTAGACTAAATAATAAATACATGGTAATAGTAGTAGTAATTACTTGTTTTTCTTGTAAACAAATGCTGTGAATCAAAAGAGTGAATCCTAATCACAGTTGTACGTTTGGGCCTGATTAAAGTCATTTTTTTAAATAATGCCAAATGACAGTTTAACCCTGTTAGTCAGGGCTGCTCCACACGGTCACAGCTCATTAAGTAAACAATGAGGTTTACGTTCTGCTCTCAGCGTTAACACAACAGTGATTGATATGAATCATGGCTCAGTCTGTGTTCTGCTGATGGCCCATTTCACCGCTCTGATGAGGAGAGCGCCGTGTGTTCTCCCCTCACCTTTCTCTCACCCGCCTTTCCTCTTCACTAAGCTTTTCCTGATGATCCACATCCACTCATGTGGAAGGAATCGGGACAGTGTCCCAGACTCGCTGAATTCACTTGGAAAATTCAAGGCCCTGTCTGTGCTGAGAGGCCATGACGGGTGGAACATGACAGATTCTTCTACTGTGGTCCAATGTATATGAAGATGAAGTGATAGTGAAAACAAAAGATTTTCAATAAAATTTATGGAAAGTGAGAACATAAATGCTCCATCGCGGAGTTATACTGCAATAAATAATATTTCAGAGAAATATGTTACTGCCGTATGTTAAATACTTTAATTCTTAGTGACAAAGTAAACAAATATGTTTACTTTATAGAGAATTAATGAAAATAAGGAAGAATTTCCTATTTTTAGAAAGAGAGAAAGAAATAATTTTTTATTATTCTACTGGCCTTAAAATCAAATCGTTTTTTCTGCATTATATGTTTTTCCTACTTTAACAATGAATTTGTTACTTTTCTGGGTAACAAATAAAATCTTCAGTTTAGTCCTTCTCTCTCTCCCTGTGTCTTTTGGCATCTGTCCGTCAATGTCAGGGTACAGTTTATTCAGTGAAGTCCAGTCCTGTAGCTTTTGCATGACCTTACATCATCATCATCTGCAGCAGTTCTGTCGCATAACTGTTACATTAACTAAATTTTTATAATAATAATATATATTATTATATAGAAAATACCATGTCAATCAGAAGCAAAAAGCCATAAAATATCACCCCCACAAATTCCCAGAAGGGAATTCACTGAAAAAGTGATGGTGCTGACCAGTGTGAACCTAAAGCACTTGTAAAAATCAGGCTCGGGGGCCAAATTTGGCTAAATAAATAATAAGTTTGGCCCACGACACGTCCCAGTTTTAAATGTTGGTTCCAGTGTGAATTTTAGTTTTGGTGACCCTAATCTAAAGGGTAAGATAAGTGACCAAAAATATGTTATCTCAAAACTAATGACACAAATTTAGATTGTTAATCTTGATTTTCTCTCAACACTCACTTTATTTTAATTCCGTTCATGTACTGAACAGGCCTGCATTGTCTGTTTATTTTGTCCATCCATCACTGACCGACATTTTAGGCGTCTCTTTTCAGCGCGGTCTGATTTGTGCTGCTCTTTTCCTCTGCTCAGTGAGATGTTCAGCTGGGCCTAATCAGGGATCACACTATTGATCAGCAGCTTCACACAAAAGAGTGCCGTAGCCTGCCATGAAATGCAGCAGCACTGAGTAGGCCTAATCAACACCTATTGATTATTGCATGCCGACCATCTCCTTCTGCCACGCAGCCTTTTCCCTCCTGCTATAAATTCCTGTTTCTGTGGAGGTTTAATGTCGTTACCACACACATTTGTCTCGACGCAGAAATAAATTGGGAATAAATAAGTTACAGCCAGGCGGCATTTCATCAAATGATCAACACTAATGTGTTCAATCACCATGGTATCACACTGCCATATTCTGACATTAATACACACACACACACGGAGGGTGCACCTGCTCATTCGCATGCATGCACACAATCATAGTAATGTAAAAGCAATTGGCTGCAGCACAGAACAGGCCGACTCCCAGAGACGGTTGCTAATGGCTACAAGATCCAGGGGAGCTGGGAGAGATGTTGATAATGACGGTGTCACTGCAGCCAAGCACAACTCAAAAACTGGAACAGGACATACACACATTAAATTCCCCAGCAGTCATGCGTGTCCATCTGTGTGTGTGTGTGAGACAAACATGAATGAAAAGGCAGAGCAATTTTCCCAGTGGTTTTGTGTGAACACGGTCGTCCGAGATGGATTGGAATTTTTCCGTCCTCCAAATTTTGTGTCTGATGTAAACGTAGGCAGAGTCATTCGCACATGATAATTTGTTTAAGGATTGAAACTGCAGCCAATCAGCACGGCCTACTATAGTGTGTCTGACCTACAGAGGTGTCAAACTCATTTTCACCATGGGTGTTTTATCAGGTTAAAAGAAAATCAGCAGCACTTCAGGATTTTATTGTAAGATAAATTTAAGTTAAGTTTGTCTGTCCCTGTTCCTGCTGTGCTGTGGTAATCAGTCGGTCCACAGACACCTGTCTCCTTGTCGTTAGTCTCACTTGCGTCAGCTGGTGTCTTCAGTATATAAACCCCACTTTCTCACTCTTCCTCACAGTCTTGTTGGATTGCTGTTTGGTGAAACATGGATGTGTTGTGTGTTTGGTGTTGAGCTGGATGTGTAGAGTTCTGCTTGTGTTGTGCTTAGTGTTCCATTAAGACTATTGTGATTGCTTTTTTTGAGCCTCAGAATCAAGAATTCCTAGTTTTGCAGTTTTAAACCAAGTCTAGTTTGGTTTCTGAGCTTGATCAAACCTGACCTCACCTGTGTACTGAGAACTTCTGTAATGGAAGAACGAGCACGTACACACACACACACATCTCTTACATCTCACAGGCTCACACTACATGACTTTTTTTGAAAAAAAAAAAAAATCTACTTCACCCTGCATTACAACTTCTATGTTTTAGTTCATAGTCTCATAACAAACAGGGAGGTTTGAAGAAAAAGCTAGAGAAGCCAGCTGGAGATGGTTTGAACATGTTGAAAGTGGATACATTGGTAGAAGAGATGGAGCTACCAGGAAGGACACAAAGAGGAGATTGATGGATGCAGTGAGAGAGGACATGGAGGTAGTTGGACTTAGAGTTGAGGATACAGAGGACAAGGGGAGATTGAAATGGTTGACTCACTGTGGCAACCCCTGAAAAAGGGACAAGTTGAAAGGAGAAGTTCGTCTGGCTTATATTTCCATCCTCCAACTCTGTCGTCTAACTGTGTGCCTAAGGCTAATACAGTCTAGGGAAGGTTAATAATAGTGGAGGAGGTTCGTAAACTATAAATACATACATAAATAACATAAAACCATCTCTCCAATACTTCCCTTCTCGTAGTGGGTCTTGGATTGAATGAAGTACAAAGGGAGAGGGACTTAGTGTATGTGTTAATGATTATTCACAGATTAATGTTCGCAGTATAAGATTAAATTTGTTTCTGAACACAGCCGTCTTCAGGGTTTGATACCTGTAGACCTGAGAGCCTCTCTGCTGCCACATACATCATCATAAAGTGTCAGTGTGGAGCTCAGCTCTGCTCTCTGGTATTTTAGGGTCCTTGAAGGACATTTAAAGCCTGCTCTAATGAATAACCCATCAGCCAGACCGGGGCCCCCAGCCACCACGGGGGGCCCACCCTGTCACATCCATCATCTGCTGAGGATGTTGCGCAGCACAAAGGCGGTGGGACTCGGTGTACAGGGATACAGGTGTCTGGCCCTGCTTACAGGTCTTTCTTGAAAAGTCAGAGAAAAACAAGAGGATTTTTAAGCCACAAGGGAATTTTCAAAGGGATGAGGAGAAATGAGGGCCTATTGGTGGGGACGGGGTGGCAACATGTTGGGGGTGAAAGAGGTTGTCCTGTTCCGGGGGTGGGGGGGATGAAGAGACACAAAGAGCTGCAGCTCCCAGAGGACCCTCCTCCATCAGCTCCCACATGCTTTTATTGCTGCGCTGATTAAAACCCCCGTCAGCCACTAATGTTGCTGTTTTATATATGATGGGTCTCAGGTATTCTTGGGTCTGTGTGGACTCTCCTGCTGTGATCTGTCACATGACAAGCTCCCATGGTAACAAAGAGTCATTAGCATATATGATTAGCTTTACACTCTGCTGCAGCCTGGGAATAGATACGGCTGAGGATGGCACTGAGGAATGACAACTGAAGAATTGTGTTGTCTATTATTTTTTTAAAACGTATTTATTTTATTTTACGGTGAAATTATTATAATTTTACCCTTAAATTCTGCAATAGCTTAAAAAATCTGAAATGGAAAAATACATAAAAAATATCTGTGAGCGCTGAAGGCTTGACAGCTATGCAGCAAGGGAGGAATATATGTATGTATGTATATATATATATATATTTATATATATATATATATACAAATAATACATGTATGTGTGTATATATATATATATGCTTTCTGTCCTAGTGCAACTTGCATTTGTTTTCCAATCATGGCAGCCAGTCTGCTGCTAACACTATATGAGTGAATCAGTTCACAGCTCACAGTTCCTTTGCTCTGTAAGATCCGATAATCGGGTGTGATTGGAACTCATCAATCATACGGGACACTTTTGACTCCTGCAGCCAAAACTGCTTTGGATTAAAGTGTTTGCCAAATGTATTGTATTGTAATATAATGCAATTTAAATAAAACAAAAACTAATTTCCCCGTCAATTTGTGTCCTGTCAATCCGTGACACAGAAAAGGCGATGAAGTGTATGGGCGAAAAATGTCCTGACAGACGTGGTCAGTCTGGTTTGTCAGTTCTGCCATGCTGCTCCCTGTTGTTGACTTGTTTACTGTTCCAAATCTGTGTTCATGCTTGTTCAGTGTGGTATGGTGTGGAAGGGTTGTGGGTAAATGGGCAGGTTGGGAGGTGATCCTGAGGTGATAATCGCTTGTCACTACCAAATATTGGGCTTGAGTGTCGATTGAGCTGATGCATCACAATCTTCTACATTTCAACTTTGCGCAGTTTAATTACTCTAAAGTTGAATTTATAATAATATTTTATAGTTTTGTTCTCCACGTTTTATGATAAATCCTATAGTTCTCAAAACCCCACAGACTCCTTCTGGTTCAGTGTTGTATTACACATAATCTATGGGAAACTGATTTTCTGATTAAATTTTATTCTTTTGTATTGAACACTGAAACCTGACGCAGCCCTTGGTGAAATGATGGTGTGGGTGGTGGCCCTCAACTTATTTGAGTTTGAGACCCCTGACTTAGAACATAAAAACAATAAAATATTGAAAATGAAACAGTAAAATTGTAATAAAAACTGTTTTGTACTGATGATGTACTGAGCTAAAGGACAACCACAAAGCAGCAAAGACTCACAGTATTCTGTTTAGGGTGAATTAATGTTATGGAGAACTGAACATGACACAGGAGTGTGTGTGTGTGTCTGCCAGTACAACAGCTAACGTGCTGCCTCTCAGCAGAAGTCTGTTAATAGTCAACTCACAGGCTCCTGTTTATCTGGTGGGTGTGATTGTGAGATATTATTTTGACTTTCCTGTGACACATATACACATACAGTGCATATCATCCAGCCTATTAAAATCCAAACCTGAGTCAGTAACACAGTCAAACTGCTGATTCTGCCACTCGGTGGCTTCAGGCAAACAAGGATTCCAGACATAAACCACTTGTATCGTCATCTGATGTTTTCATTATCATCACCCACAGCCACAGACCCTTAGTCGTTCTCATAGCAGTTCCCTTTAGCTGCCTGCCTGTCTGCTGATAAAACCTCCTGGAATCTTAACTGCAGTGGCCTATTTCTCTGACACTATCAACAGTAGCAGTGACAGGGCAAAGGTCTGGTGTGGGCTGGCAGGCTAAAGTGGAATGATTGCAGCCGAATGGACTTTGGCCTTCAGGCCAGCAGGGGATGGATGAAGGCCAGAGACACGAAGCAAGACACCGACAAGGCATCTGCTGAGGGAGAGGTGTTATAACGCTCAGGAAGCAGGAACGGGAAATGTGTTTATTCAATCATAAAAAAAAAACAAAACATTTTTTTAAATTGTTATATAATTAGCTCCTAATGTGGGACGAATTCCTTCACCTCTAAAACAGTGAGCGTTTCATGTTCAATGACGGTCACTGCAGTGCTTCTCTTTTGAAGTGGTCCACTCTTCATCTGTTTCTCTCCAGTCCACAGAGGACGGATTAGTCCCTGCTCTTACAAAGCTAAATGAGGAACAGTGTGTTATGGGAGGGAGGGGTATTTATGCTGTATGTGTGTACATTCCTAGAGGGACAGCGGCAGAAATGGCAGCAACAGTCTGACTGAATTACCATGGCTACAGGTGGATGTCTATCTTAGGAATTCCATTATGTCCTGTTTGTCCGTGTGGAAAATCCTACAGCTATTACACGTGTAATTACACACGTACACCACAAAGACTCATAAATCTCAGTTATAAATGAGTATTTGTTTATTTAGTGTAACCTGCACTTTATTATAAAATATTTTGATTTATTTTGGGTATCAATGCCTGGATATAAATGCCTGAAAATATAAATAATTGCATATTAAAAAAAATAATAATTCAGAGCTGTCAAATTATTTCATTATTCAGTCTGACTGATCCCAGAGCAGCTGTGGATCAATTTCAATTCATTAGAATTAATTAATTACATGATGATTAATTTGTGACGCTGTTATTCTCACAGTATAAATCAGGCTTGAGATGAAGATGGAAGGAAAGCAAACTCCTTGTCATTCTGACATTGTGATACACTGTGGTAAATCCACAGTTGGTGGACTTGAACCTGAAACCTTCTGGACCAAAGTTTGGCTCCTTAGCCACTAGGTCACCACTGCCCCCCAGAAAATGAGGAACGCTTCTCGGACAGATAGATGGTGGGATTGCAGGGATTTAGTGTTATTTAATTTTTTTCTGTTTACTCGTGGCTAACATATTTGTTCTGACAATCCGAAATTATTTTATACATTTGCAACTTTACGTGTGTGACATTTATAAACATCAGGCTCCCGCTGATTCCTGTCGATGCTGACCTTTATCACTATTCAGGCCCTGGGACCTGGGGGACTGTCACAGAGGCACGAGAGGTCATTTCAGACAAAGCAACAATTCTAACACAACCAAGAACTAGGTTCTTCCTCAATGTGAAATGGAAGGAGTAGCCAATCGTTTGGTTGTGACGTGATTATTGACAAAGGATCCAGATCTTTTGTGATCAGAACCTGAATGTAAACATTGTGGCGCACAATAAGCACGAGGAGGTGAGAGGTCCAATGTCACTAATGAAATGGTGTTTCCTAACGATGCTGGAGGGACACACACACACCCACACACACTCACCCTACACTCCATCATTCCACACGTGTGGCAGCCTGTAGCTGTGGTTGGAGGATGGAGGCCACAAAGGGAGGATGGGTGAGATGGCGGAAAAAAAGCGAAAAAGGCAGAAGACTGATAATGCTCCACAGTTCAAGGAACACCTCAAAATAATAATAATCGATTATAATTGACGGGACGTCCAGGGACCTACTGATGTTTAAAAAAAAAAAACACATTTAGATTTCTCAGATTCAGATACAGTCAGGCTTAGGCACACACATATATAATATGTGTATAATACATTTATAAATGTATATAGTCATGGAAAAAAATATTATTGTAGAATTTCTTGTTCATTTTAAGGCCTGGTTCCACTAAAGGTACATTTGTTTGAACAAATATAATGATGACAACAAAATAGGTCATAAGATATAGGTCATAAAATTTCAGGGCTGAATTTCAGAGCTTCATTTTCTATGGAGTTCTGGATTTCTCCGTAACCAAAGTCACTTAAGTTCTTTATTCAATAGCTAAAGCGTTGTACTGCCAAACACATTGCTTTTTAGGAATTCCATGTTTTTTCATTTAATTGTATTTTCTAGGTAATATAATATTTAGTGGTACCAGACTTTAAAATGAACAACGAATTGAAGAGGGTATGGTCTAATATTTTTTTTGCCATTACTGTGTATAGGTAAATTGCGGGGAAATCAAGTTAAAACTTGTATTTTTTAGCACCTATTGCTGTTCAGTGTCATAGGTGGCACTACAGTCGATTGCAATCACCAAGTGTCATCAGTTTACTAATGTTAATGTGAAATATCTCAAAGAGCCTGATACATATTTCATTTAAAAAACAATGTTTTTGCAAATAAATTAAAAACTACAACCACTCCTGTCAATATTACAGCAACAGATGCTTAGTTAATGAGTTTGATTGAAAACTGTTGTTTTTTTGTTCACAACCCATATAGATAACACTGTTAACTGATATAACACTGCAGCAGTGGCCCTATCTGCTCAGTACTGGGCACTGATCGCTGTCTTTCCCGTCAAACGATGAAGGGAAAACGAAAAGTGATGAAGAAAAGATAAGATCAACAATAAGCAGTTAATGCATAAATGCAGGAAGGATTTTTTTTTTTCTTTCGCGGAACTGAGAGCATCAGACTGAGAGCCTTTCAACAACATCTATGATCTGAAAATATAAAACACTTTGTTGGAAATGAATTTACATAATTGCAGCACTTATTGCACCACCACGCAGGAAAAGAGTGGCCCCGCCCTAACACAGAACAGTTGTCAAGGCAACTGAGGAGAGGGTTACAACAGAGGAGTGACACTGGCCTTGACAGACAGGCACTCAGAGTGGGAGGTGGTGGAGGTGATGGAGGTGTTCATGCATATCTCAAACACATCAGGCAGGTGAAGGGACATCCTCCAGGTCCTGACGGTCTGTTCACACACTCAGCTGACCATCACCAGGGTAGATAAGGTTTAAAGAGAGTACAATACTATGACAGAAAAACAATTTAGGGGAGGACATTCCAGGAATGGCAGCACTCAATGTTTAAGATCCCAGAGAAACGGAAAACAAGGAGACTCCTTCAGTCCACTGTCCATATCTCTGCCCGTCTCTTATTTCACAGAGAGTCCCTCATACACACCTCAGACACACACCACATGTCTCAAGTGTCCAGGAGAATGTTCAACTGAGCACTTCAGTCAGGGGCTGAGCAAGAGCAGAGGAAGAACGAAGGGACGTTCTGAGGTCCAGCAACAGAACTGGAACCTAGTACATGATCTGAACTGATCTCAATAAAACTCAGAACTGTAAAAAAAAGGATGATCGTATATTAAGGTGTTGGAGGTTTTCAAGGTTTTTCAAGGTTTTCAAGGTTCTAAACTGGATCACTTTGACTGTGAATATTCTCTCTCTGTAAATCACTCTACTACTGTACAAGCTTTTACATTAGTAAATTAATTCTGAAGAATGTTTGGCTGACTTTCACTCTGCAGAGAATGATAGTAGACACTAATGGGAGACAAAGTATAAAAGCTGAAATTAAAAATACTGTGTTGCCAGTAACCAGACCAGCTAAAATGTCCAGCTTCTAAATCCTGATCTAAAAATTGCCTTCTTTATTTGAGTGTAAATGGCTTTTGTTTGTTTGTTTCAATGCGAAGGGTTGTTCCGATTAACATGGCTTACAATAAAGAATGAGAAAATTTTTTGCAATATATTTTTTGCTGTAAGCTTGAGGTATCCATTTTATTACCTTAAGTTTGTTTAGTTCACAGGCGTATGAGAGAGACGCCTGAGAGAGACTCAACTCTTGCATTATTCACGTTTAATTCCCGTTTAAAGTAGAAAATATATAAAAAAGAAACTTTTCTGACCAACCTTTACCTACTGTTTTTTATGAAGTCATTTCTATATGTCCTGTTTATGCCTATCAATTTTTATTGCGCAAATGATCACAAATCCTTATGAACAAACAAAGTCAGACAAAGGGTGATTCTGAGTCAACCTACACATCTAATCTAACTACAGAATAAACAGATTGTCTGCAGACCGCTTACATTGTCAGTCACTTTTTCGAAGGCCACTAACTCACAGAGGAATGGCTGTATCCAGGCAACTGGGCGGCTGGCATCAGCACCTTGTATCTAACTACATCCACCAATTGCAAGCATCAACTCCCATCTTAGCCAATCACAGCTCACATCAAGCTGCTGCTGCTCAGAAGGGAGCTATTATCTCGGTCTCCCACCTCAGTGTGTGCTTGACTACCTGGAATAAAAGGTAAAAGTCTACAGGACGGCCTGCAGTGCAGCGGACGTGAGGGAAATCCAGACGTCTGCCATGTTCCTTCAGTCAGGAACAACGGCTCTGGAGCCACTCACTCCACAGCTTATCTTCATTTTACATAAATTCATCCAGTGAACTTTTGCCCTTTAATGAATTCACATTAGCCCGTCCACATGGAAGTAACTGCCCCTAAATCCAATTATTGCTCTTTGTCTTTCTGTTTGTGAGTGCTGAACCTCTCTGTGGTAGTGCTGGGAGCAGAAACGAAACCAGAAGCAATACACATTTTTGTTCTGGAACAGAATTATAAAAAAATGGCAGCTTTCTTTTCTTTCTTTCTTAAAAAAAATCCTGTGCTGCCTACAAAGTCATTGGTCTCCTAGTCTAGTCTATGGTGGCCTACAATGACCTGACGAGGTTCACTTTCTGTGACACTTATTGACTAACTTGAGAGAGTGGGTGGACCAATTATATGGGGAGGACTAACTACCAACTACAAGTTATGGGCAACAATAAAAGGTAAATATTGTAGTCTGTCAACATCGAAAATGTAAGTTTCAGACACAATATCAATATATTTCTCCATGTTACTGATGGGGTGGCTAACATTAAAATATTGTAAACTATTGTAACAATGTATTATTAATGGTCTGTCTAGAAAGACTACAGTATTTATTCAGTCACTAACCTATTCTATACATTTGCCACTTCTTGCATTTATATTGGAACATATTCGGAGAATCCCTTGCAACAACATTTTTCGTTTGACCCGACAGCAAACAAGTCTAAATGCAATGTCAAGGGACGTGGAGACGAACTTAAGACAAACCCTGGTGGAATTTCCAGAGACATTTTCAATGAAGGACATCTGTACATATTAAAGAACAAGTTTGTTAAAAGAAACGTGTTTTTTAGAATGCAATAAAACGTATGAAAATTCTACGTTGCATTAGGGTTAGGGTTAGGGTTAGACTTTCAGTCTAAGACTTTCAGAAGCACAGAGAGAGGCTCCATGCATCCGACATGTGAAGACACATTTCTATTACAGTGTAATATAAACCTTAGGAGAGGGAGCGAGAGAACACACCTGTAAACACCTCGGCAGCACAGGAGATGTGTGACAGAGGTGTAATGGGTTGAATCGTTGAATTTTTCTACTCTTTTTTTTCTCTTGCCGTCTTCCTCTCACCTGAATGCACAATTAAAATAACATCGCCCCCTCACTTTGACAGACAGAAGTCTCCGCGAGGCAATCTGTCTGCCAAACAGTGGCTGGCAGCTCCTGTGATGTTCGCTTCACTCGTTTGTGTTTGATCCTGGAGGTAGAGAGGAAGTACAGCCTGCGGGGACGTCTCATCTGACGGCCCTCATCCCTCCTACCTGTGATCTGGTACTACCGTGCATGACTATATTAACATTAGCAGTACACAAAGTTTGTTGTGCATCGCTTCAACGTACCCGCATTCTTTTCTACATATGCTGACTCCTGCAGCTGTTGAAGAAATGTTGACGCCGACTATTAACTGTAAACATAGTCTGAAGATAAGAGACGGATGAACTCATGGAAACAGTTCTGACTGTTCTCTGCAAACCAAATCAAAATATTTGATTTAGTTTCTCACACTTACAGGTATTTATCTGTACAGTGGTACATCACCATTTTCAGAGAAAGGTGTAACATCTTCAAGAAACCTTCTACAAACAGTTGCCCTTGGACTGAGTCTTGTACAAAAATATTGTGCATTGTGCAAAAAAAAAACGTAACACTTGCTGACTTGTCCAAAATAATGAAAACATTGGAAATGTAAATATTTTTATCTACCGTGAAATAAAACTGGTAGTGTGACAAATCTTCAACACAAAAATACATTTAAGCTGTCAACCCAGGATGCACTGAAGGCACAACAGCTAAACTGCAATACATCAACAGACGGCCTTATACAGTCTTTGTTCCTGTCCAGAATAATGTGTACAAACTAGCATTCTTCCTCCAATGTATCCACTGTCCCTCCTCTGAACATGTCCAAACCATCTCAATCTGTCTTCTCTAGCTTTTTCTCCAAACCTTCCTGTCTGTGTTGTCCCTCTAATCTCCTCATTCCTGATCCTGTCCATCCTTGTCTCTCCAAAAAAGAACCTCAGAAGACTGCTCTGGTATTGATGAGCAGTTAAACTCTTAAGGTAGAGATGCCAAGGTAGAATGGCATTTGATGCAAAAGACCCCCCACACTATGAAGGGAGTTGCTGGTGGAGTAGAACTACTAGAGTTTCCTCTGACTTCAACCAGAAACTGATGAAGTTCCTCAGTTGAGGAATGAAACGTCTTTCAACTCCAAGAAGAAGTCCAGTTACTGAAAACTAAACCTTTTGGATGTCATGACCTGGATGAATGAGAATCTTAACAGACATGTTGTACTGTACTATAACTGCTAGAATAGTTGCAATATTATAGTTCCTATTATCAGTACTAATAAAAATAATAATCAGCCATGTGGTATTGAAAAAAATCAGGATTGTAATTCCATTAATCTTGAAAACATTTTTACTTTATGTTTAGTGAAATAATGAGTAGCTTTCTAGGTCAGTTCAGTAGTATTTTTTAATTACCACTATACACAGAATGCTGACCAGCTGAGAGCAGCTCAACTCTGAGGATTTAATCTGAGGATCAACACAGTCAACTTGACAAACATCAATAGTAGTAGTTCAAGGCAGAAACAGCAGCTCCACTGCACCTCAACCACATGCACCAGAGCATGTGTCTCTGTGTGTAGACCACCATGTTGACTACGCACATGTGCCTCTAAGGTTTATAGATAGAAGCTGCCGGAGACATAAAAACAAGATAAGTGTTGTGTCAATAGTCCAGGCTGGAGCCATTAATCTGAGCAGAATTCCAGTCGGGCCCCGGCACTGTAACCTTAGCAGATGCAGGAAAGCGTACAGCCGAGGTGAACAGAATTCATCTTCCATTAACCTGCAGCGTGGCCGTGCCATTAACAGAGGAGGTTGAAGAGGTCACGTTACAGACAGGACAACAGCAACAGCACGGTGGAAACCCTCAAGAAAGACAGTGGAAGTCTTTAAGTCCTATAGACTAGAGTTTCACAAACCTTTTTCCAGGCACCTATGTTTTAAACAACAAAACGTGTAATGGAAGCAGCAAAAATGACCATGAACTCCTAGAAAACATGATTTGAGACGACCCCCAAAATGTTCCTTTTTGACCCACCTAAAGGGCCGTGACTCCACCATTGGGAAACAAATCAATAGAAAGCACCGTACTGAGAAATACTCTCTATCCTGGGTGTCATCCTCAACAGGACTCGCTTGTTTAAAACCCAAGCTGCAGTGACGGCGTGCAGGTTTTCACGCCTGTTTAAAGTGTGTGTCTTCATTAGTGTGTGCGAACCCAGGAGTGTGTATGTGCTCATTTGTGTAATGCTGCCATGGTATTTTCACAGCAGCAGCTGCTGACTCTCGATAAGAGTCGCACTGAGCCGTTTCACTTTGTGGACCAAACAAAGTGACACATAAGAAGAGAAAAACTAACAGATATACAGCCACCAGAAGAAGTACATGTGCATGATAGTAGATAGTAGGTTAGAAGACAGGGAACAGGATCTTTCCTCCAGAAGGGGGGAAACAGGTATTCAGTCTTACAGTCAAATTGTACACAAGTCACAACT
This sequence comes from Paraplagusia blochii, assembly GCA_016785265.1. Lineage (NCBI taxonomy): Eukaryota > Metazoa > Chordata > Actinopteri > Pleuronectiformes > Cynoglossidae > Paraplagusia > Paraplagusia blochii. The sequence goes on from JAFBJS010006239.1 coordinate 34,356, forward strand.
GTAAATATCGTAAAACAGAGACTCAATCCTGCAGTGACCTGCAGTGATTTAAAGGACACTTCCTGTAGTCCTGTATCTGCCCTCGTACTCTACTCTTCTATCTTCATCATTCAGGCAGCGAGCAATTCAATACTTTTTCTTATGAGATTAGGAGCAATTTCCTGACTCAACCTGATTAGGTTCTTACTAACCTTGTGGAACTTCAACGTCGTATCATTTACATGAGTTAGAGGAGCAGGTGAAACCCAATTTCAACAGAAATGAGCAGGTGAAGCATTTGTAAACAACAAGGGGCAAAAATGGAACTAAGGAATCAGGAATTGTGTCAAGATCTTCCTTTTTCTTATAGTAAATTCGATTTAAGAGTTGAAGACTATTTTCAAAAATACAATAGGGTTTTGTATTATACCTACATATGTTGTTTAAATCCTGCATGTGCAGTCTCTAAAACTGTACTAGGGAAAGACATAAATGTGGAGAACAAATCTATTAAAGATTATAAATTCAACTATCACATCAAAGTGTGTCCTTCAAAATATTGTACCGTGAGCTGCAAATGGCCCACGGGCCGGGAGTTTGGGACCCCTGGTTTATACAGTCAAATGGACAAGATTATTTAGAAAAGTTTTTTTTTTCTTCCACCAAACAGAATGAATTCCATTTATTTCTCAAGGTGTGAAGACCTGCTTTCACAGCACACTATTAAAATTCAACCTTACACCCCAGACCTCAGTTCTACATGTTCTACGGTCATTGTGTTTGTATCCTGATAGTCAGAGGAACAAAACCAGGCTCAAGTGATTCTGGTCTCCTTCATAGGTGCCATGGTAACACAGATGGAGGAAGTTCAGCCGGGTTTTGTATTTCAGGGAAAAGGTACAGAAACAACATCACAATCACACAACGACGCCACTCTGACACACACTTCTGCTGCTGTTCGCTGCTCCTCCAGCCCCCAAGAGATTGAACCCTTTCGGAAACATTTTCACGCATCCTCATTCGAACATTTACCAATACTGCAACCAGACCTGCTAGCTACATTAATAAAATGCTTTTGAGATTAACGCAGTAACAATTTAAGCCGCTGCACATAGATTGATTCCCATAAAAATGTTAACAAGAAATTCACAATAAACACTTACAATTGGCTGCAGCTCATGCCTGGGGAACAATAAGCTGTTTTGTGGTCAATTGAGCTGAATACTAATGGGGTGATTATGAGCCCTAATTATCAGATGGCACTTGTCAAGAAGAATTCCCTCCGTCTGCCCTCGGGTTAGAATAGAAAAACAGACACAAACTGTTGTTTTAGGGGGAAGAAGAAGAGGAGGAAGGAAGAAGACAGCGAGGAGAGTGAGGCCGTAAAAAACAAAGAAAAAACAGGCAGGTCATGCTATCCAAAATTGACTGCACCCTGACAGTTAGTTAACACTGTATGGGTCATCATCATTAACTGACATTGTGAAAACATTAGAAATGTGTTGAAAAGGATATGAAATATGCATAGACCCTGAGGGCAACAAATGACAGGAGGGGTGGTTACAGGGTATTGTTGGGAATGAGGAGCAACAGTCCTGACATCATGCTCACACTTCACCCTGCTCCCTAACGCACTTCTCACTGTCTGCTACCAAAACACGGACCAATACATTCAATACATTTTGTGTAAACTGTGTAAAGTGTTAGTATATATAGAGAGATATATTTGGATATAAATAAAACCTAAACAATAGAGAATAGAATAATATAGTGTGGTGTGATTTGTGTGTCAGTCGTGGAGACATCGTAATCTATAAGAGTATACATCAAAACCGAAGAACTAGAACAAAGTAACTTTTTTTGGATGTCTTATGGACCAGACAATTACAAACATAACATTCTCTACCATAAACTACAGCAAGTCCATGTTTTCCGTTTGTTTTTAATGCAAATAAGTACAAGTACAATGGAAAATAAATAATTAATACATTTACATTCAATAAAATATTTGGTCCATATCTCATCCCCTAGCAGGCCGATCTTGGCCCGCAAGCCGTATGTTCGAAACCCCCTTCAAACAAACACTAGGATTTTGTTCGGCTGCCAGTGCGTAAATAAACAAGCAGACTCAGGAGTATCAGGAGCCAGTTTTCCAATCTCACACACTGTTAATAATTCAACATTTAATATAAACCGAGCGCCAGTCCAGAAGGGAACAATCGTTGTGAATTATTAATAAATATCTCACTCTCATTTTGTCTCCGGATTAAGAAGGAATTATATCAGGAGTAATAATTTGTTCCCGCTGGAACAAATATCCCCAGATCTCAGCTGTATTTAACGAAGACTAGTTATTGCTGCTATCGGTGGGAAGTCTCTGAAATGAAGTTTGAATCAAAATGATTAAAAAGGCGAATGAAAGGCGTCCTGCAGGCTCTCACCTCTCCACTGTTTTTTCACACATCCTTTGTGAGTAGTAGCAGCATGTGAGAGTGAAGGCTCCCACCGGCTTTAGCTTCCATTCCACCAATTACCACCAATGTCACCTCTGTTCTTTCATGCTTCCTTCCACATTTTAACTGTCAGCTCTGCCCCTCCTCCCTATGGCCAAACCTCTGGATTATTTGCCTACAGGTAAAGTAGAAATCTTTCAAATACAGTAGAGTATATGTCTCCTCTGCAGCGCTCCCTTCACACACACAGTCACACAATGATGTTATGATATGCAGTGGCACTGAAGCCCCTGAGAGCAGAGTCAATTTTACCTCAAACTCTCTGCAGATAGAAGAAGGTTTCCATCAAATATCAAATCTAAATCAGATCCCCTCCACTGCCAGGTGCAGGACTGGGGTCTGTAATCATGTTGACATTCAAGGAGTCAATACTGCAATACACAGCTGATAAGAAAGGCTCACATGAGCTCCTTTCTTTCAGGCCATAGAGCCACAGTGAGCCAAGAGCAAGGACACCATTCCACAGAGACAATGAAGCGCATTGTCTCGCAAGAAAAAAAGGGACGTCGTCTACTGCAATGTGTCGCTCAAACTACTGCAGTACAAACCCTAGGTTCTGTCTTCCTGTTAAAACTGATCGTACTGAAGATGAGTATCTACTGAGGCAACAACCTGGTGTCAACAGCAAGATGTCAGACCAACTGACCTGCAAAAGGTGCTGCGTAGAACTGGGTAATATTAATAGTAACACAGGTAGTAGATCAACAATTTTATATATATATATAAATATATAAAAAACATAAACACTACGTTATTACAAGGGATAAGAGTTTGTTTGGCAACTGATATGAGTTTTTTCTAGAATCTTTTACCTCTCATTCAGGGTGAGGAACTGACGAAGCCTCTCGGGTGAGAAGTAGAAGATTTTCTAATGTTTCAATTTTTGTAAAACTTCACGTCCTAATGAAACTCTTTCAGTTTGACCATGAGCTGCAGGACTGGGAATCATCATCGATACCATCCTTTCATTCTTCTTCATCTGCTTTTCCATTACCCATCCATTCTCCACCACTGCCACCCGAATCACACTGCACCATATGTTGAGCCACCCTGTGGGTAGTGGGCCTATTGGAGTCAATACAATACACGTATACACGTTGTTGGAGACACGCATTTTTACTGATGGACTGAGGTCAGAAGCACAACAACAACTGCAGCTGAGTTGTATCGAGCATTTTCCTTCCTAATTATCATTTCATATATACATATATATATATATATAAAGATATATACAGTATATACAGTATATAAATAAAGACAAGATATAGACTAAGACTCCTGTATTCCTCTTTAAAGTTATGCTGTTTAAGGAAACAGAAGCAAAGACATTGAAAGTCTCCAACTGCAGCAGCCACAACACTCACTTATCATCATCTTTACATTTATCGCCAGTCAAACTCTAAAAAATATTCACCTTTCTCTTACCTCAGTCCCTGATGAAACTCTTATCTCTAAAGCAAAAAATGAAATCAACACTATATCACGTCATCCCACCATTTCTCTCAACTATTTCTGATGGATTTTTTTTTTTTTTGCGAACTATATTTGTACTATTGGGAATCTTATCCTTTGAGGTTGTTCTCATATATCCCAAAACTAAAAATACCTCCTCTACTTCCTGAGGTAATGTTCTTTCTGTATTGCCAAAAAAGCCCAACTGTTATCTATTCCTCATGATCCCTTTCTCCAAGTCAACCTACACCTTTCCTGTTCCTCCTCCCATATTTCCTCTCCTTCCTCTTCCACATTATTCAAGCAAGATCTAATTCACCAATGAATAATGGATGGATGGATAGAGGACTTTTATCTATTGAGTTCTCTCTCTCTCCCTCTCCCTTCTCTCCCTCTCTGGTGGGGTGGCTTTAGCACTAATGCAGGGCAACATGCATTGGAGATGAGCCAAGGGACGTCCTCCTCAGTCTGTTTGTCTACCGTCTGATAGACACATTTTCCTGTATCTGTTTCACGATTCTTGTAACATTTAATTTTTTTTTTTCCGCCAAATGCTACCCTTTTCATACCCTCATGACAGTAACATCTCATAAACGTGAGGACAGCTGGCCTTCGTTCTTCATCCCATCTTTCATTTGATTACCAATCCCTTTTTTCCACTGGTAATTATCTTCGTTCGATTGGTCCGTGACCTTGGAAAAGTGATCCTAGGTCTATATTGACCCTGACCCCCCCCTTCTGTACTCCTCTCTGAATCCCTTAGACACATCAAAGCAACACTGCTCTAAAGAAATCGAGGTCTGGTTCTTTCTGCTTCTTTCTCTCCAAGAATATTTGTTTCTCTTGTAGTGTTCAGTGGATTTTACTGAAAGGCATTGATTCATCTTTAATCATTTACTCCAGTCGCTCCTGTTCCAAATATATTTTGGTAAGACTTAGAGATAATTTATATTTCTGACATCTTAAAAAAAGAAGCCAACCCCCATAAAGACCTGACAATTACTGCTTGGAATTAAGCAGCCAAAGCAAATTGCCAAAGAGCACATCAATAATGCAGAGTGGTTGGAGGCCCTGGCTGCCAAACCACTGACCTGATAAATCCTGCTGACTGTCTAATTGTCTGCCTTCATATCCACATGTTTCTTTTCCTCTGTTTGCTGACCACTGAGCTGTGGCTGGGTGGTATACGGATCATACTGGCGTTTTTTTTTTTATAATGATGGAAATTTTTCATACACAGTAATATCAGGAACACAACGCGGCGGTACATAGGTTGAGAGGGGGACTGTTTTGCAGTGGTAGGAAACAATCTGTATGTGATCTGCATGAGAGCGGCGGAAACACATTTTGTGTGTTGAGCAACGTGGACGGAGTAAAATGTCACAGACGTCTGCAGGTAACGTTCAAGTTAGTGCTGCAACACAAAAGGTGACTCAAAGACACGTTTGCTGTTTGGACAATTATAACTACTACTATATAACAATAGTAATAGCAATGTTATTACTGCTGAAGCATGTAATATAAAAATCAATGTTGAGGGAATATTATTTATGTTTCACAAAGTGGAGTTTCACACCTTGTACCTTGTATTTACCTGTTTCCATGCTATTTTTGTTGCCTTAGTTTCCCTCTACTCTGCAGTTACAGGCCACATATTGTTACCATTGTAGTCAGCATAAAGAAGAAGTTTTTAAATTATTTTTAAAAAGGCTTGCGCAATAAAGTATTATGTATTTTGACTGCAACAGTTGTGCATTCTAAATTCTTCCCTTCCTCACAATTCTGAATGTGTCAATGTCATCTCTTTGTGAACTGGAGCACTTTGTGGTACTATTCAAACCTGAGTTAAAACTAGTCTACTAGTCTGGTCAGTAAATATTCTCAACATTATTAGGATGTGGGGTTAACACCTACTGATGCATGAAAGAAAATACAATCAAAATACTCTGATATAATCATGAAAAATACTGTTCATCAAGCTAACATCTGTCTCTTTTCAACCACACTCAGACCTATTTTAGATTTGCTCTTCTTGGAATCAATCAATCAGTCTGTCCGTCCATACCTCCGTCCATCAGCCGTCTGGCTTTCATCTATTTATCAAATGCACAAATTTGCCCCTAACTGGTTAAGTCATTATAATACATTTAAAGATATGCACATACTGACTGTGTGGACCAGTATTACAGCCACCTCTGGGAATGCAAGGATTAAAGAGGGGAGCTCTTTAAACCATAGGAGCTTTGGCTTAAAAACAAAACTGTTATAAAAATGACCAACATGACAGACGGAGGGAAGACGAACTCCAGCAGGGACCAACAACTATAATAACAGCTGCTGTTCCATCACACACGTCGGCAGAATAACAATCAGCACTGTTTTACAGACGCCAGCTTCAGCTAACCCGCTCACCGTGTTCGTCAACGGCAGCAGACAAAATGGTGGAAAGATGGACAAACACAGGAAATGGAAGACGTGTTTTCAAAGATGTGTCTGTGAACAATATTCATCAATCAAACCCGTCATAATGACTGTGGCACGTAAACACAAATCTGTTCATCCAGATGTGGTTCAGAGCTGACAGAGCAGGAAAAGCTGCCACCGTGCGCAGGTTTATGGTTCTGTTTATTTCGCTGTAATCAAGGTAATAAAATCTAACAGGGAGGACAGGTTAATGTAAGGTAAAAAAAAAATAAATAAATAATTGACATTGTGCAAGAGCCTAATGGAACAAATTACACCTGGAATTTGAACCCTTATTTTGTGGTTGACCGACACTTTCAGGCAGGTCATACACACTGTAATTACTATAACTATAGTTTAACTAATACTTAATAGAGGTAAGTTGTAGATAATTAATTTCTGAGAGGTCATCTACCAATCTAAGCTTTGATTGATAATGTCTGGTCGAGTATGGATCTCTTTTACATAAAACACACACACAGATATATGTATTTATATATACAGTATATATATATACATATATATATATATATATATATATATGATCATTCCTTCATTAATTTATCTTTATTCTCTTGTCTCTTTATTCTCTTCTCTGTTACTGGGTCTCAGGGACAGCAGTTTCCAAGACTGCTACCCAAATCACACTGTACCATACTGTGAGCCTTCCTGTGTTTGTTGAGCCCTCTGGAAGTTATGTGGGTTGGAACAGTGCTCTACTCGAGCAAACCTCAGTGGCAACCTGGATCGGAACCCAAGCCCATCTTGTATATTTATAATATATTATATTATATTACTTAATACCTGTTCCTGTTAAAGACAAAAACTTCTTATATCATTGTAAATAAAATATTTTACAGTTACACTTTCTCATTACTCATTAATAAAATAGTTTTGCTTGCTTATTATAAAAGTAAAATATCAATAGTTTTACTTCCCAAAAACGCTGGTCAATCACTAGAGTTACTTTTAACTGAGATCCGCAAAAGGAAATGCTGCTATTTTCACACAGTGAAACAACATTATTGATTTGGCTGCATAAAACATGAAAAGGCTTTGAGGGTAGAGGGTAACAGACAACCAAGCAACAAGAGGATATCTGATATTTTGTCCATTCTTATAACATTTGCTCCCAATTTATTTTTATTTTTAAAGTTAAAAAAATGTTGTCACCTGAAGGAAATCATCCAATCAAAACATTTTTTATTATTTCTGGCTGTCAAAGCAGCATTAGCTCCAACATCTACATCCTGTGATTCAGAGGAGAATCCATTATGTGGTCCTTTAAGCTTTAGGTCAGCCCCTCCCATCTTGTATATTTATATTGATTACTTAACACCTGTTCCTGTTGAAGACAAAAACTTCTTATATCATTGTAAATAAAATATTTTAAAGTTACACTTTCTCATTACTCATTAATAAAATAGTTTTGCTTGCTTATTATAAAAGTAAAATATTAATAGTTTTACTTCCCAAAAACGCTGCTCAATCACTAGAGTTACTTTTAACTGAGATCCGCAAAAGGAAATGGTGCTATTTTCACACAGTGAAACAACATTATTGATTTGGCTGCATAAAACATGAAAAGGCTTTGAGGGTAGAGGGTAACAGACAACCAAGCAACAAGAGGATATCTGATATTTTGTCCATTCTTATAACATTTGCTCCCAATTTATTTTTATTTTTAAAGTTAAAAAAATGTTGTCACCTGAAGGAAATCATCCAATCAAAACATTTTTTATTATTTCTGGCTGTCAAAGCAGCATTAGCTCCAACATCTACATCCTGTGATTCAGAGGAGAATCCATTATGTGGTCCTTTAAGCTTTAGGTCAGCCCCTCCCCCCATAGTCTTTATGTATGTGTACGTCCGTGTGAGTGTTTACTGTATGTGGCTTCACACATGGGCCACGCCCATATTTTTGTTGGTGTGACTAATGGTACCACCACTCAGCTTCTCTTTGGCCAGGCTCCACACAGATACCATCAGTGTAATAGACTGACCATTCACTGTGACCGACTGAGTGTGGAAATGAATGAGACTGGACATGAATGACAACAATTTATGAAGCTAAGCCTAGTGGAGAATTTGATAATGACCTCATAATATAAAAAATCTTGACTTGGTATCAGCATAGAAACCATAATTAAAACACAGAGAAGCAGATAGAGGATCTACTGCTGTGTCTTTCTCTTCTGATGGGTGAAATAATTCACAAGGTAATTGAATTAAATTGTAGCATAACTCATTGTAATGGTTTGTACAAAGTGAACCACAGACCCAGGCATCTTCTAATGTTCCTCTCTGGCTCCTCACATCCAGATATGTCTGTGTCTAATAGAGGACCATTAAGCCGGGCTTACACTGTACGTTTTTGTTTTTTAAAAAGGCAGCAGCCATCTGCTTCTCACACTGCACAAGTGAATTGCAGGGTTTATCAGTTCCTAGCACACGATTCGTGCTAAGACACTGAGTGATCCGATGGTCGGGTGCAATTGGGATACGCAACACGTCTGACACCTGTAGCCAAAATTGCTTTGGTTTAGAGCAGGTGCCAAACGTATTGTAATGTAATGTAATAGAATGCAATGTAAATAGGACATGATGGGAGCAATGCGCAACAAACACAAACTCATTCCCTGGCAATTTGTGTCATTCTGTGGACAGACAGTGAAAAAAAAAAAAAACGACAACGTGGTGAGTGGACAAAGAAAGGAAGACTAGGAAGACGTGGTCAGTCTTGGTTGTCAGTTTTGCCATGCTGCTCAGTGTTGTTAACTTGTTTTCTCCTCAGTACCTATGTTTGCACAATGTCGTATGGTGTGGGGAGATGCTAGGATTTAAAACCTGTTTGGTATTCACACGATTGATCAAGAGGTCATATTTACTTGTCGTGACCCCATCTTAACTGCACGATTTGAGTCCCAAAACGCAGCCAAAAATCATGCCTGATCGCCCTGCTTTAAGGATAGGGGGGACGGGTATTGATAGAATGAACTGCACAGAATGATCATTGGGTTATCGTATTGCTGTCAGGGTCCAAAAATGAATTGTTATCCATATTGTTCCAATTGAAATCACCAGTGTTATGTGTAATTAGATGCTGTTTTCCCCACACATGTTTTTGTCCACTACTTTCATAAGCAAAGACCTTGGCAAAAGCTTTAAAGGCTGCTGGATTTGGTGTCTTTCTAAAACACAGCTTTAACAGTTACCAGGGGGTGTTTAGGAAGAGAGCAGAGTGGGTGAGTGTGTAGTTCTAAACCAATAAATGGTCTCCCTGAGGCATCGGAAACATCCTCTGAATACCAACATACTCGGAAAACCTTTTTTATGTTGAAAAAAAGAGAAAAAAACGGCAGAGACTGGAGAAGCAGTAGTTGTAATTATTATCATAAATAAAATATTTTAAAATGTCAATACACTACATATTGAAATGCCACATTTTTCTGTTTGTCCTGCTGTTTTCCAGTCTGACAGAGGGATATACTGTGCCATGTTTAGTTCACTAAGGACAACCTTGTCCATATCTGCACATATCTGCACATTTATTGCCTATTCGCTGCTGGTGTTGAAGCCCACAAAACATTATGACTGAAGGTAACATTCAGCCACTTTGGATAAATGACACGCAGTAAGGGTTTATACTGATAAATTGACCATGTCTCACTTTAAAACCACACTCTCTGATGCTGGCACAGGCAGACAGAGGCAGACAACTGACCTATGACTACAGCTCAGACCTGAGACAGGAAGTGATTCATCATCCACCAGCTGATGGAGACACCTGAGAGCAGCCGCAGCTTGGAAGTAATCACTTTAAAAGATTTAAAACATTCTCTTTGAGTTCACATAATAAATAATAAATAAGAGAAGAAAAAAAATCAGAATCTTTTATAGATTTAAAAGCAAAAAAACTTTTCAGTTCTTTGTCACAAACTATGCTGCTTTTTACCAAACATGTTCTAAGAGAAAAACATCACCTCATCAAGTCAAGTTTATTTTCTATACACAGAATGGATTACGTCCACTGCCATTAAGAAAATCTATTATTATAGGAAGTCCGCAATGACTACTGTGATGGGTTGAATGAGGCATAATTTCCCGAGGGATTCTCGGTTCTAAAAAAAAAAGTCATACTTTGATATTTGTAAGTCCTAGAATATGATGTCCTCGAGTAGGATCACCACCTGCAGGAAAGTATGGTGCAGTGCAATGTAATTTGGGTGCCAGTCATGGAGACTGCTGTTCCTGCAACCTGGTAGCTGAGTGGGTTAAAGTGGGGTTAAAATGGATGGATGTGAACTACAAGATAAATGACACGTATTAATCACATATACAAAATGCTATAGCTAAAATGCTTCCTTTAAGCTTCTCTACGCCATTTTATCAAGAAAACAAAGTAGTATTTACAAAGAAGTACAACCACCATACACACCAGTTATAATTTGGAGAGGTTTGGTGGGCCGGTTTACAAAGATGAATGGGCCACGTCCGGCCCCAGGGCCTTAGTTTGCCCTTGGCTGACTAACAGTATGAACATCATGAGAGTTTCAACTTAAGACAAAAATCTAGTTAACTTGCATCGTAGGAATGGAATGTACATGTGCATTTGTGCACATACTATAGTGAAGTTTGCATTTCACTGTAATATCATAAGCATTTGATACCACCTTAACACCCAGAGTATTTAGGTGTAATTTGTAGATCAATTCACAGACAGACACTGTCCTGTCATTCATCAATTGTCTGAGTCATTGTTGCTAACAGGTCTTTCTGGCCACAAGATACTGTACATCAACCCCCACACTAGGCCTCAATACTTCAGTAAAATCTTGAGGAACACCCTGTGCTGAAAGTTTAAAAATTTGAAACTCTGTAGCCTATATTAACAATATAAAGCAATTATTATATCACAGTTTTATCAACAGAAATCAAATAAACACAGAAAATAATATAATATATACAGAAAATAATGTATTTCACAATCTAATTTTTATTTTTACTCACTCAACGTGAAACCAGGGCCTGTTTGGATGAACACAGCACTAATTTCCCAAGGCACAACTGACTTAATCTCTGGGAACACTACTGTGCCGTGGCAAAGTGGTTGACAAAACACTGCTCTATGTAAATATTCCAGTTTAACACAAGAAACCCTAGTTTTCACAAAGACGTCACAGCTTCTTGTAGCCTTACATATTGCCTTACATATTCTATTCTTAATTTACACACACACACACACACACACACAGACACCCATTTGGACCAATAAACACATCGTAGCACATGCATCAAGGAGGTGACCTCTGAGGAGTCCTATTTCATGACGGGTCTTTTTCCAGACTCAATCACAGACTCTCTGAGCTCCTATTCTTTCACACATAAGCAGTTCAACATCATTAACTGTATTTTAACCGTCATGACACAGTTGTTTACATCTGTGATCTGATATCACATTCAATACTCAGTTAAACCCTGCCACCTCTTATCTCTACTATGTGTAGTATCGCTCCGAGCCAATGTCCAATTCTAGGCTCTAATCCTGACAGCTGAGTCAGGGTTGGATCTTTTTTTTTATTCCTTTCCAAATATTTGTTTGTAACTTAAAGCAGATCAGCTAAGTCAGAAAGTAATGATTGACTAATGGTATTCTGCTTCAGACTAAGCCTGTGTGGTGGCAGCATGTTAGTTTGCTATTTTTAGCAGTGGGAGATGTTATTCTGGGGATATCCTAACAGGCCACAGGCTAGTGGGCAGTGGGCAGTGGGTAAAGTTCTATGTACTGTAGGACGGTACACTTTTATGTATGCAGGACTGTTGGTTTGTTCATAAAAGCAGGGAATCTTTTTACCTTCAACGGATGGAGCTTGGTCCTGGGCAGCATACAGCATTTCCTTGAATGCCTAATGGAGCAAAAAGAAAATATCAAGTCACAAGAAATCCAGATTAGATTTCGAATGATTTATAACACAACTCAGAACAGTTGAAGGTTTCAAATGGAAGCAGTGAGAGGGCTACGTGATCGTCAGCACCACCTGCTTTAACAGTAGCATTTTAACTGTCTGAAGCCCGTGGAGGACCATTGAATGAATACTTTCTCCATATGGTCACAAAACAGCTGCTTCACCAAGCAACACATTTAATTAATCCTCTTAAGATTGTTGTTATGTTCCTCTAATGTTACTCTACACCAGGGGTGACAAGGCTGAAGTGATCTACCTAGATTGAAAACTCTAAATATATATTTACCTATATTAATTGGATATCTTATTCTTTAAATTGTTATATATATTTGTTATACTGCCTGACTCAATATCTAAATGATTCTAACTTTAGTCCAGTGATTAGCATCTTTAATTACAATATTATTCCTTTTATTACTATTATTGTTTTATGTTATTGCTCAGGATCTACCAGCAGATCAGAATAAGTATCAGAATCTCTTCAGAATCAGTACAGAATCTGCTGTTTACTGTATAAGTATACAGCAGATCAGAATAAGTATACAGGGAATAAGTATACCAATTGGGCACCTGTGCTCTACACCAATGGTGTTCACTTCACTGCAATTCAGAGTGAAGTAAAAACAAATGCATGTTAAATGCCTGAAATAGTTTTTTTAAAATATCCTTCCAATCATTACAGCACTCAAGAAAACAATCCGCACCTTTTTTTTCAACTGGAGACCTGCACGTCCTTTTAGTGTTAGTGCTGACAGTTAATTTCCTCCATAACTGATTCTCCATCCTGACACCATTTAGATGCAGAGTGACTAATACCATGTGTAGGTGGAAACCTCTTAGAATGTACAAGTAGCAGCCTGGCCTGTGATATTATGCATGTTCATCTGTGAAACGCTGGACACCGAGGGTTAGAAAGTGAAGGAAAATATAATTATGTAATTTCATCTGATTGGCGGACACAGACAAACCCCATTCTTTAGCAAAAACTATCATTTTAATTAGTATTTGGGAGGAATCCCACAACCTGAATCTGGCAGGGTGGTGTTAGTTAGAAAGGAGGTATCGCTATGGTGATGGGAAATTGGGGCGAGGTGGTTCTCTGGAGAATTGGAACGTACCATTGAATCACAAATGAAACCTGTAGGCAGTAACTTGGCCAAGGGTGAGACACCCTTCAGTTTGCTGTTTAGTGCAGTACCTAGAAATATCGCGCTTGTAACATTAAAACTCGTGTATTTTTGTCAGACAAAGGAGAACCGACTAGAGTATCCAGTCAACAGGACTGGAGTCCTTCAGTATCTTTGACAACATGGGTGGACAACAGGCAAAATGTTTGCCTTCTAAACCACCAAACCTCTTGTTGAAGATACTTGAGATTGATCCCACAATGGTTGAAGGGAGAGTTCTGCAAACATCAACCCTATGAAGGACTCTGATGGAAGACCAACGGTGGATCACTTGAATCCACTCCTCTGCATTTAAGTGGATCACTGTGTGTAAGATGAGGAATAGAAAGGATGGGCTGAGGGAGAGGCAGAAGGGAGGGGAGCAGGAGAGGGAGGCAGAGGCCAGGTCTGGTAGGGGACCAGATGTCCTCCCAGTGGGGGAGGAACGACGAGGTGAGGGTGGAAGGAAGGGGGGAGGTATAGAAAGAGGGAGTTCACAGCAGTTGCCATGTCTGTTGTATACATCATGTTCATAACGTAGTAGAACATGCTGATAAATCACATTATTGTGGACAATGTGAGATGCTGTATTTGACTGGTGTCAATTTGTCCCTAACAACACAGAATTACACCAACTACTGTAGACATTGAACATCATTCAATTACAGAAATACACAGTGGTCCACTGTTGGACTAGCAGTAATCATTCACAGGCAGGTACCAGGTACCAACTACTAACAACTACAGTCAATGTAATCACTGTTCTCTTCCTCTGTGCTCACAGACACTCACAGACAGGTGATTATAGAGCGCAGGGAAATGGATGTAAATGTCCTTGTTCTTCCTCCCACGCTCATATCTGCATCTGTTTATAAGCTAGCAGAACTACACTCCATTATGAGTTATTGTTATGTTTGTGGTTAAAGAAAATCTATTAAACCAGTGGTCCCCAACCACTGGGACGGGGACTAGTATCGGTCCGTGAGTGAATTGGTGCTGGGCCACAGAAAAATAATGTTTCCTTTTGGCCCCATCTGTCTATTACTTCCACTTGATCCATACCCATATCAACAAAAGAACTAAACAATAGAATGGCTAGGATTCCATCATCAATAATTCAACTATATTTGATTAGGAAATACAGAGTCATTGATACAAGATTCTAACTTTTATACCGGTCTGGTAGCAGAAAGTTATAGGCTGTGTGCCCTTGAGAAATCCTTGTGCCCATGCAGTTAATTCAGGTAGGAAGATTTTATAGGTAGGAAAATATTTCAGAACACCGCAAATGTAATTTTGATAAGGGGTATTTATCTGCCACAACTTAATGACCTGTTTGTGAAAATAGTATGCGACATTTAATCAGTCCGTCGTGCAAAAAAGGTTGGAGAACACTGTATTAGACAGAAAGAAATAAAGAGAGATGCATTCATGTCAAATCCTCTTTGTGCTCATCGTACAACATCCACTGCCATATGGCACAAGACACTGGGATCTGCATGATCTGCTCACCTTCATACCAAACAGCTGTTTAGCATATTGGTTTATAACCCCAATCCCAAAGGATAAGGCTAACACCTAATTGCATGATCACTCAATCAACCTGTCAATGCCTGCACAGTGAAGTGCCTTTGGAGCTGAAGCTCTGCATTTACAGGAAGTGACTCTGCTCTGTCTCTGTCCTCTGCATGGAAACGACTTGAGCAGCGAGAGCAGGCAGGGCTCACACATTTTCACACAAAAGAGAATTTCAAAAATAGGAAGAGTGCGGCGACTGGGCAAGAGGTTAATTAATCCATCTGGCTCTGCACAGAAGGGATGAAATTATCCTCACTTCTTTTGTCATGCATTATTGTATGTGCAACAGAAACAGAATCTGCTGCGGTTTTTGTATAACGTTGTCCAGTGATGTTTAGACAGCTGAATTATGATGCTGCCACGGCCACCTCAACAGGTAAAAATGAGGTCCGATGAATATATTTATTATAATAAATGAGTGGGAGAGTGGCAGCAACACAGAAGAAAGTAAAAGCCTTGCAATTTTTTGAGTGACACTTCACCAAATTCATTTAATTAAACTTTATATATGTCCTTGTCCCTGGTCTGGCCTTCAGGAAAAGAAGACCTTGAATCTCACTTCCAACATCTATAGGTGTAATCTCACTGCCTTCATCTCAGCTCCACCCACTTAGGAGGTGATGGTGTTTACAGAGGTCAGATTTACACATTGCATGCAACAAAAAGCTGTAAGTCTTGATATTTAAGGAACATAATGGCTTTAACAATGTAGACATTAAAATCCCCAGCTGATTTAACAATTTTGTGCAAAAACAACACATAAGCATTGTTTTTTTTAATCAATCTATGTTTTTTAATGTTACAGTCTATATTTTTTGCTATTTCATAAACATAGAAAAAGATGATACTCAGCATTAACATGACATTAATATCACACTATTTAGATCAAAATTGTCGTCTTTACGTTAAAGGAAGCATACGTGGAAACAAAGACTGTTTGTTTGAATCAAAATAAAGAGATTTAATCATCTGTATTCATAGACAACTTTGAAAATCTTCGTTCAGACAGATGTGACTGATGAAAAGTTAGTTAATAATGTAAAACATAGTCAAAAATGTCACAATATTTCACTCTATGACAAAATGCGACAAGGTAAATCTGCCATCATCCATCTCAGGTCAGTGAGTGCGAGCGAACACTGAAGGTGTAAAATGGCTGGTGTGTCCATGCATTTGTCCGTGGACTCAAACTGCAGCAGTCCATACGTACAAAGACCGCTGGGAATTTATTTTTTTGTATCCTTGTTTACTTGAACTGATATAAATTCTATACTATTCCCCCTTGTCACTCTTCCAGTGTTATCTTTGTGTCTGAGAGCTGCAGTAATTTTTTTTTTGGTTTGTTTTTATATATAATTCTCTATATTGACCACATGTTAACCACCCTACCCTGATGCAATTATTGGAATATCTGATCTTACAGTGCTGTAACCTAACAGTCAGGTAGACAGCATGTCTGCAAAACGAAGCCAAAGCAGTGATGCTGTATTTGGGTCCTGGATGTAGGTTAGTGGGGTTGAAGAGATGTGGTTCTTTGTCTATAATTCATACAGCTAATGGAATGGAGCAGCCTGTCCTGTCACTGCACGTCTGCAACGAAGCTCTGAATGTACAGCGGAGCGCAATACGTGAAGTGTGAGAATAACAACTGTCTTTAAATGCAGCACAAGACCCAACAAAGACCATGGAAGGAGTCAGAAATGACAAAATCTTTCAATACTGGCTCTGTTAGACACACCGAGCATGAAGTTCCTTCGATATTTAGAATAAAAATCTGTAATAACATAATAATAACATTGATCTGGGTTTCTATTTAATTTAATAAAGATTTCTATTTAATAAAGATAGAGTTAGGTTTAAATTGTGAAAAATATAATTCATTTTCACCTTTGAATTATTTGTATTGACCTCTGATGTAAAATGGATAATAATAAAGGTTAGAAAATATTTTTTAAATCATCTAAATATACAGTTAACTAAAAAATTTAAGTATATAGAATAAAATATAAGTACATATGTATATGATAAAAATTATATACTTATTTTTATATAAATAATAGCATTTTTATTAAATGTGTTATTTTTTATAAACCCTTACAATAATAAGGTTATCTATAGTGAATAAAATGCTGGTTTTGATTATATGACGATGTTATAAACTCGCAGAGTGACAATAAAACACAATAACACAATAAATGCTCCCCATGGTTTTCAACCACCGCAGCCGGTTCTCCCCTCTCCATAAACAATAGACATCTCTCAGCTTTACCGACGTTTATGGCTCTCAGGAGTGAGATGGAAGCTGCTGAAAATACAGTCAAATCACCTCAACATCTTACCTACTGCTGCTAACGGCCATTTCTACACATTCCCTCCACAGTTTCCACTCAGTAAATAAGACTGTGTGTCCATGTGCGTTATGTGTAAAGAGCTTAAATGTCACATAAAAACATATTCCACTTTACCTCGTAGAGTAAATATTGTTTCCTCCACTCAGGAGTGATGTGGGAACTGAGATGCTCCGCGAACTTCATTTTTCCCGGAACAAGCGCTCCTCCACTTCCAACCGTCGGTTAAATCCCGTCCTTTCCTGTTCCCGGTCGAAGCGACTTTTTCCTACTAACAGTCAAGTTGCTGTTTTAACGTCAGACGGAGCCGCTCACTCACTCACTCACTCACTCACTCTCTCTGCTCGGCTCTTTACTCCACTTCTGGTGCGCTCCGAACTGACTCCGTCCTGTCCCGCATGCTAACTCCTCCACGGGCGGGACCGCAGCGACAGGTGGCCCGGCGGCGACGGCAGCGGGGGCTTCAGCGGCGATAACTGTCTAACGGTTAGAGCGCCTCAGTGACTTTGGTCCGTCCCTCTCTGGGCAGGTCTGGAGGCTCCACCGCCGGCCATCGCGTCGGCCACAGCGACGTGTTTGCGTCAGCAGAGCGTACGGGAGCACCGGGCGGCGTCGGGACCTCCCGCTGGAAAAGTGAAGGTTCTGGCAGCGCGGCCGCCACTGGCCAGGGTTCAACTCAGTCACCATGAACTGTTGGTGTCGGTGTTGGTGTTAGTTGTCAGCTGCCAAAAAAAGAGAGAAACGGGGATAAAACTGACACTTGTCATAAAACCATTTATCCAATGTAATCAATCCATTGGTGCTTTTTCTACTGTGTTGTGTTTTAAGTCCTTAAAACACACTCGTATATGAGTATATACGCCAAAAACATCCATAACACATTAATTTTATAAAATAAAAAATAGTTCTTGCTGTAGTTCTTTCCTGTTGTCTTTAAGTCGAAGTGGTTCCTTCACTTCAGTGCAGATTAATTTTAGCCCTTTGTCTTGACTTAAGCTGCTAACTACTGATAACAGCTCTGGTAAAAGTAGGTATCGTGGAAAAGTGGTATATGCGTTTGCCTTACACCAAGAATAGCAAGTGTTCGATCAGCGGTAACTATGTGAAGTTTTCTGTTGGTTCTACGATTTCATCCTGAAGTCCAGGAACCTGCACAGTGAGGTTAATTGGTAAAAAAATAAAATAATTAAATATAAATGGATGAAGTACTGTTGCTAGACTGAGTTTCTTAGTTTGGGTTTACCGTAAACCTGTCCCTTATGTACCTTGTTTGGTTGCCTGGCGCCTCCAAGAGGCAGCCAGGAAACACAAGTATTTCTCTGAGTCATTACTGAATCGATAATGTTGGTATCATTATTACGATTAGTATTAGTATTAGAAGTATTAGAAGATAGAAGATGTCACCAATTTGCCACAATTTAAAAGACAAAATGAAGAGAAAAAGAAATCAGAGAAAAATGAACAATTAAAAAATCTCCTCAATCAGGAAAACTAACAGTGAGTGTTCAACTGGCCAAAAACATCTACAGCATTTAAAATGTTTCTTTGTCTCACAATTTATTGCCGACCATAAAAGAAATGGTAAATTAAAACTTTATTATGTAAAAAAAAAATAATAATCGTGCATTTTTATGTTGAGTCTTTCTGTTTTGTCTGAGTTTAAGTGTTTTTAGTCTCACACAAACGATCAGGATCTTGTCTGTCGGGAGATGACAATTAATCAATTTGTCTACAGTAGCATCTAGTGGTCAAAAAGCGCTACTGCAGTTCCACCATACGTACGCGGGCGATTCCCCGAGGATGTATAAAAAAATCTATAATTCACCAAAACAAACCATTATTGATGGAATATCAGAGATAGTTTTGGTCATTTAGATAGTTAATATTGAATATCATTCATAATGAATAAATAGAAGATGTTGACCGTGGTGGAGAAAGCGTTTCTAACCCTTAAACACCAGAATTACTATTCCGATAATTAAAAAACTCACAAAAATATCATATAATATATATAGCTTGAACCTAGTGGGACTCATAGGAACTGCTATTCAAATACAAAACAATTAACTTATAAAATATTTGTAGTTTTAGGTTCTAAACGTATTAAGCAACAGGAACTTTAAGCCTGGGAAATGGTTAAGTCGGGGCTTTTAGTCGACAGGACCAAACACGGACCGAGGGTAGAAACAGTCCGACTGTCACTGATTCGCAAGCAATATCGCTCTAAAAAGACAAAAGCTCCGCAATTTCATCACGTTTATTCTCAAGTATCCACATTTAATTTTATTTTTTTTTCTTTGTCGCACATAACAAGGCGCTTTTAGAGCCTGGCGGTTTGCTATACACAACAATAACAATGGCTTCTGGGTCACCGTCTTCGTCCCCGGACACTGCGACGGGCTCAGGTACAGACCCTGCTCGACCTGACACAGGGGAGCCCCTCGGTGGAGCAGGCTCCGATTCCGACTCGGATCTAGGTTTGGGGAAGTTTGACTGTAGCGCCATGGAAATGGATGAGCGGTTGGAGGGTGACGAGCTTGAGGGGGAGTTCGAGTCTGCAGCAGCCCGAGTACAGGGTCTAATTCAGACAGCCAGCAGGGACCAGCTGCTGTACCTGTATGCTCGATACAAACAGGTAAGAATCACTTCTTTTGTCAGATGTTGTAACTTAAAAAAAATTGAAAATAAATAAAAAAAATCCTTCCATGTCTTTCCACCATTGCTGACAGTTTACTCGAGCATAGATCTGTATTTTGCTTCTTGTGTTGTCAGGCCTGTTTAATCAGTCAGATTATTTGTATATCACAGGTCAAAGTTGGAAAGTGCAATACAGCTAAACCTGGGTTCTTTGACTTTGAAGGACAACGGAAGTGGTATGCTGGTCTTCATCATGTTACCATTATGTAATTGCAGAAGTAAATTATAATGTTATTTACACTAATATATTCATGCTGCTGTTTCAAACCTTTGAAAATCAGTGTAAAAATATGTTATAGATTAGATTTCACATCTACAAATGCATATAAATTAGGTCATCAATTGACACTTTCTTAATATAAATTATTGCAGGCAAGCTTGGAAGCAGCTTGGGGATATGGATGCAGAGCAGGCGATGCAAGAATACATTTCCTGCGTCAATGTGTTGGATCCTGAAGGTGTCACTAAGGTATGTCTGTGTACATTATCAGTCATGCAGGTCATGTAGTGCAAAAATAATTATTTCAAGGGCAACTGGACACAGGTTTCTTGAAGACATTTCACCTCTGATCCATGAGGCTTCTTCATTTTTAACTGACTAATGGGGAGTACCTGTGAAATAAGGTTGTTGCAGTAAACAACATGAATGAGGGAAGAGGGGTTGGATATGTGATGGACTTCCACAACAGAAGACCTTCATCCAGCTTTAATGTTGTTCAGAACTCTCTTCCCAGAAAATCCATCCCTAACAATCAGACTTACAGTTTCATCTGAAAGAGGAAGACAGCTCGCTTTAACAAACAACAAAATAAAGTAGCTTTAGTAGCTTCTCTGTAAATACCAGCACTCACTGTTAGTCAGTTAAATCTGGAGAAGCCTCTTGGATGAAGAGGTGAAACATTTTCACGAAATGTGACATGTTCAGTTGCCGTCAAAGTAACTATTATTGTCACTCAAGTAATTTCACAATTTCAGCCGTTAAATCAATGATTTACATTTACAAAGGACCTTAAAAGATTACATTCAAAGAGCAATAACAGAAACTAGTAGCAGTGATACATGTATGATTTCTCAGTGTTATACAATGATCAGGCTTTGGTTGTTACCTATTTAATGTACGTAATTACAAAACTAAAGTTTGTTTCCTTATGAATAGTTTTTACATGCCTTATCTTGAGAGAAAGAAAAGTCTTTTTTTTATATAAGTATTTAGTGTGGTCCGCGTCTTTGTCCAAAATTTACTGTTAAATTTTATTCATTTTTAAAGAATGAAAGAATGAAATATTAACACCTTGTGGATAGAAAATTGTTGCCCTCTTAAACCACGTGTTTTATTGTAAAATAGAAAATAATTTGAGGGAGGAATGAGCCGGAATAATTACTGAGTATTTTATTTAGTTGTCTTTGACCTTCCTAAATGCAGTGCAGTGTATTAATCAATAGAGGTCAGTGTTACTCTGTCTTTCTTAGCAGATCCTGGCTATAAATCGGTTAGTTTGGCTGCGTTGCCTTTTTCTTTATGACATTGTCAAATATGAATTATTCACAAAAGCAAATGTTTTCGGCGTCAACATTGTGCCTGTGTGTGGTAACAAAAGAGTTTGTTTAC
This sequence comes from Paraplagusia blochii, assembly GCA_016785265.1. Taxonomy (NCBI): domain Eukaryota; kingdom Metazoa; phylum Chordata; class Actinopteri; order Pleuronectiformes; family Cynoglossidae; genus Paraplagusia; species Paraplagusia blochii. Next base: position 56,127 of record JAFBJS010006239.1, read on the forward strand.
ATCCCTGCATGCCTTTGTGGAGTTGTCGGGCAGCTGGGAAGGTTGGGTTGCCATGGACAGGTTGTCCTTTGAGGTACAAGCGTTCAGTCACAACAACTTTGTACTTTGTGCTATTAATAAAACGCAGACAAACATGTCATGTGTAATCCTGGCACCGAAATCAGCATGAATACATTTGTCTAATTGAACAAGGCTCGTTGGTTGCTGTGCGTTGTTACAAAAAAGGTTAGAAAGCAATTGTCAGGTTGTAAGAAGCCTATCTTAAAGAATGATTTATAGATCCCTGAGCCAGCTAAACCTCAGTGTACAGTAAAGTTTATAGCAGCTGGCAACAATAGTTGGTTAGCTTTGCATTTCTCACTTCCCAAAGCACCAGGAATGACATGACATTATTAATTTTGAAAAAATATATTTGACAACACTGAGGTGGATTTCCTGAAAAATATTGGCTCTGCTGTGTTGTGTGATTTTTATTTATCTGGTGTTATGTATGTGTTCTAACTGACCGTGTAATCGAATTAAAATAGGCTTCAGCAACCCCTGCATTTATGATCAGGGATTAGCAATAGAGAATGGATGTATGGAAGGATAGACACAAAAGCAGGGTTGAATACTAACTCATTCAGCTCTGGTGTCACACTAACCAGCCGCTGAATTATTTTCTGCTGACTTCAATAGGACTGCAACATTCATCTGCTCTGTCTGGTCAAAACAACCCTAAATCTCTTTCAGATGTCTTTACACACAAATCCCTGAGGCGTCCAGCAGTAACACTGCCTCTTGAGCTCTTATTGCTATTCATATCACTAGAGGAAGCCTGAGTGAGATTGAATTTGAGGAGTTTAGGTAAAGGATCTAGAACAGGGGTGGGTAAACATATTGACTCCTGGGCCACAGTGAGCCCTAAAATTTGACATAGAGTCCAGGTCAGGAGCAGATGGATTGAACATTTGTGTGAACTAAGATTAGTGAAAAGTCATGAATAAAAGTTTAACTGCTTGCAGCCTTCTCTATAATATCCATTGGGGAATTTTGGCATTGTAGGGAAAATGACAGAATTATAATGATAATATATTCCAATAGTATAATATTAGATTTAGTTTGGCAGGCCAGATGAAAGTGCCACATGGGCCACATCCAGTCCCCAAGCCTTAGTTTTGGACCGGTGTGCCCTAGAATGTAGATTTATCTCCTAAACAAAAAGAAAAGCCAAAATTTACTTGTGTTTTGTGTTTACTTTATTGTCAATATATTATCATGTGTCATCCATAGTAATGCTATGTCTTTTCTCTGTTGTCTTCTGACATTCTAAGTATTCCTACTTTTATAATTATAACTTCAGTAATTCATGTTTTTGTTATTCTTGGTTCTGCATTTGTTAACAATATATACTGGCGACCCAAAATGGGTTCTTTTAATGCAGGGGTCCCAAACTCGCAGCCTGAGTGTGGGACCCCTGGAACCTCTAATATATTATAATAATATTTTATAGAATTTTTTTCTCCACATTTTCTAACAAATCCTATAGTTCTCAAACCCTGATCCACAGTCTCCTTCTGGTTCAGTGTTGTTTTGCACAAAATCTATGGGAAACAGATTTTTTATATTTTTTTTTCTTTTGTAATGAACACTGAAAGCTGGTGTGGCCCTTTGGTGAAATGATAGTGTGGGTGGTGGCCCTCAACTTATTTGAGTTCAAGACCCCTGCTTTATTGGGTTTTTTATCTTTAACTAATTTCTTGACTTTCCATTGTTCATGTGCAGATCCATGCTGCCTGCTTTATATGCACTTCCTCAAATTCCTATTTATTAACCCTTTTAATCACTTATTACTACCCTCCTCCTTCTTTCCCCTTTTCCATGTTTTCCACTTTTACAACTACCATTAAGTTGTGTCTAGTCCTTTTGTGTGTTAAAACACCAAGCATTGGACTAACTCACTGACTCAATGACCTCCCAACAGCAGCACAATGACATGACAGAGTCCAACAGACAGGCCCGAAAATGCACGACTGCCCTCTGAAAAGAAGCTGATTATGTTAGTGCTAACAAAGCACCTCAGTGTGGCGGCAGCCATTCTCCTGGACGCAGAGTAAAATAGTATAGTGTTTAAAAAGAAATGCCAGGGAGAGAATAATAGCCAGAGTTTGACCTCTGCTCCGTCTCAATTGTTGAGCAGACACTGGATTTTTATTACATTACAGTGCAGAGAAGCAAGGCCGGAGCATCAGCGAATATTCCCAGTTTCTAAAGGGAATTAGGTTGAAGCAAAAGTGCACGCACAGTTGTTTTGCTTCGCTTGTCGTGTTTTTTCATACTCTACTTTTTTCCCTCTAAATCACATTTGTGCGGCTTCTTTTGTGAGTCAAGGTTGGTCAGGGAAGAATACACCGGGTAATAAAGTCATGACTGAATGGAATGTAAAGTAGAACTCCACGAAGACACAATAGATTAACAACAGTCACAAACACAAGAGGGATATTTAATGTAATTGTGTTGCATGGTATTATTTATTTATTTAGAGTGAGGTCATGTCTAAAGCCACGGAGACAAGTATCTGAAAATTAAACATAGTGGTCTTTATCTCCGCTTCATCTTTTACATTATAAAGACTACAGGAAGACAATTCTTTCCATGTTCTGTCTTGGTCTAGACGGGTTTTCTCCTGGTTCCTCAGTTTCTTTTCACGTCTCAATTAGTGGACTGGGTTGATGGGACACTCTAACATTGACGTTAGGCTCAGTATAGACCTGAGAGTGATGGTTGCTTTGCTGTATAATTGGCTTGGTGACCTGTCCAGGGTGTCACCTGCCCTCAGTCCCTGACAGCTGGGATTGACTCTAGCTTCCCTGCAGCCTTGTCAAGGAATCAGGAATAATGGAGGACAACGTAACTGAAGAAATTTTGATATAGATTCCAGGGCTTGAGCTGTGGCTCTGTCCGTTGAAGAAATAAACAGATTTTTTTTCCATCTCTTCAATACTCATATATTTTTATCATATATATACAGTATATATGTATATATATATACTGTATATATAGAGATGATTAATGCAAATTAAACATGATTTAAATATGGGTATATTTGATTAAATGTATTTAATATTTCTTGTTATTCTTGTTATATTTTGACTCCCTTTATCATTTCTGCCAAAAGACGTTAACATTAGCTCCAAAATATAAGAAATTTTGATATACAGTATTTTGATTTATCAAAATCTACTTAGTTTTGTTTTTTTTCAATGATATCATTAATCCACATTCATGTGATGAATCCATAAAATGTAATACTGATTTTTTTTTTGTTTAAGTGGTAAATGAAACTTTTTTTTGTCTTTTTCTTATCTACAGGACAGAGCTGAGAAGAAAAAAGGTTTTGGAGGACCAGTCGTCAGCTCTTTATACCAAGAAGAAACAATCAGGTATTAATATAAAAGACAAATACGCACATATTTATTTGCAATTTTGCTGTTTTGGGGTTGTTTTCTTTATATTTCGAAGGATCTTAAAGTCTTATTCCAGTTCACTGCCTGTTCTTCACCAGATCAGATTTTTTGCCTCGCCTGTCGATAACCTCTCCTTTACTAATTAAGCCAGATCACTCTGGGTCTGGTGTTGTTAACCAGTCGTCCTAATGCTGTATTTAATTACATTCAACAGACCGTAACTGCAGTTAGAGACCTCAGACGTCGTACAGTCTTGATTTATGTTAATGAAATATATTCACCATTTACTTCAGCCTGGCAGACTTACTCATGCTTAAAAACCTCCTCCTAATTTCAATGAAAAAGAGCTCTTTTGCAGATGAAAATGAGATGTTTGAATGCCGTAGGTTTTCCCCGTAAAGGCCTGTATATGATTAGTATGCAGAGTTTTTTGGAATCAGGCAGCTCGAGTCTCCCTTTTTAATTACATTAGGATTCGGGTGGGAAGGTCTGGGGTGGCGATGAAGACAGGTGGGCTACAGCTGAGGGAGGCAGGTTTCCCAGAACAGTGCTTCTCTTAGTGATCTCCTGTTTCAGCTCTGCCCCCCGGGGAGAAACCAGGAGGTAGGAAGTCATTAACATGTCATGTACACGCACCTATGCACACACAAACATACACTCGACTCCATACGTCCGAGCAATTGCATCAGAATTCATGCACAGCCTACTTGAACTGTCACAATCACTGCTCCGCTGCATTTCAATTTCCTCTTCGTCACATGTGCACACACACACACACACACACTCGCCGAACTCCTCCATATTAAAGAGCCGAGCACCTGTTAACCAGACAGAGAGTTAATTGCATTGCTCAGTGTTCATCCGGATGTAAGGCCAGTGTGTGCGGCATGTATATTGACAAAAGCAGGATTGGTTATCAATATTCCTGGATTACTGAGCTGATCACCGTGTGATTGAGGAGCCTCTGAATGCTGCATTGGTAATTCTCCCGCACGACTTGTAAAAAGGGAGCAAATAAAAGACACCGCAGGTTTTGTCGTCTGCACTTTGTTGGGAAACATTGACGAGTTCTCATCGTTGCTTCTGTTCACAACGGAGCGCAGACACGTTGAGAACAGACCAGGGTCCTGCAGGAGATGGGATGACAGATCGTGCACGTGTGTGTGTGTGTGTATATGATGGATGGTGTGGCCATGGTGTTGATCAGTGAAGCTCAGGGCAGGTAGATGAGTGTTCCCCACTTTTGTGGCCAATTTAGCCTGATGGATGAAGGACATATCTGCTAGTACACCAGACTGGAAACACACACAGAAGGAGGGAATAGTTTGTGGTTTTGTGAGCACTAACTTTTTAATCATTACACGTTTCTTCATCTGGTTCCGTAGTGTAGTAACTCGCACGGGTACCTCTAAAGCAGAAAGCAAAGGGTCCGTGGTTCAATTCCCGGAGGAACTAGAACCTTGATAATGTTGATCCTTCTCCTCTATAAGCCCTTGTGGACAAAGGATCTACTAAATGCATAAAATAGTTCAGAAATCTATAGATTTTCAAGACAAGACAAAATATGGATAAAAGTCTGAATCTATACCTCACTAAATGATTTTATCTTGATTAGTTCTTTAAATTCTTGCAACATAGTCATTTTATAGTGGGTTAAAGTATATAATCTGTCTTGAAATATAAAATTATTTCTTTTTTAATTAGGAAACAAAATTTACTTGATAATTGTTAAAAAGTTAGATAAATTTTAGAAAACCAATGAAACCAATAACAACCAAATTGATTGGCTCTTTGAGTCATGTGTCAAACCTGAGGTCTGCGGATAATTATGGACCGTCAAGTCATCTTTTTTGGGTCGCAGCTGCTTAATTTTTTTTTATTATTTGCCTCATGGTAAAGTCCTCAACTGTGACGGAATTTCTTTTCACCTATTATTTTTTTATTATATAGCAAAGGAACTTCAATCAATAATAATCAATTGAATATATATCTAATTATACATCAGTTGCATTCACAAGGTTTTTCAGTTACAACTGGTTCTTTAAGGGGAACTGCATTGTTGAATTGGCTACTGACTGAGAATGACTTCTGCTCAAGGGAGAACCAATGATCAGCCAAAGGCACCAGCGACACAGTACCATCCAAAGGTTAACCCAAACATAGATGTTTATATTTTGTACATGAAGTATACAGAATAAAATATAGAACAGTTCCAGAATTCTACAAATGAATTTTCTGGCCAGAAAGTTTCTTTCTCAAATTAAATGTCTGAAACTCTCAGGTTCACAGATGTTCTTGACTTCATTAGCATGTATTAGTAATTTTAATTTGACCAAAACTTAATTCGCTCCTAACTCTGAGATTTCTCAGATAAACATTTATTACTTCATTCCTCAAATAGTTCCTTCATCAACCGTGTATTTTTCTTCACCTAGAATGTGTAATGTTTTAGTCTTTGCTTATTCTTTAACATAAACAACACTATGTGTGCGTGTGTGTGCTGCACAGAGGTGACCATGTGACACGTGGCCATCAGGCCGGACCCGTCTGACCATTGATGAAAGACTGATGAGCTATTTTATTGATTAGTTGCCAGGAGAGACGGATGGTGGACACAAATCAGGGACACCAGTGGTCACTGTGGCCATCAGACAAGGAAGTGGGCGTGGCCCAGCGTGGAGATTCATTATTAAACATAGTGCTGATAATCAGGAGTATGTAAATGAATGTGCTCATACTGCGATAAAGACTAATGAGTAATTCATAATTCATCACAGGCTGATGAGGAAATGGCAGGTGGGGGGAGGGACGAGGGGCGGAGCCAGACCAGTGGGAGAAGAAGAAAGAAAGGAGGTAAATGAGAGGATGAAGAAAAGAATGTGTAGAGGTTTATTAAATTAGAAGAGGTTGGTAAAAGAACTTACTTTCTGCAGTTAGTGACACTTTTGACACTGTTTATTTATCTTTGACTGGGGAAAAGAAGTACAAGGCTGCAGGTGTGAGGATGTCTACTGAAGAGTTAAAGCAATGTTTTTACCATCTAGAGTTAAATCCAAAACAATTCTTCATGTCTGTGTCTCCAGAATTGTCATTGCTCTTTGGCTGAGAATCAATGTCTCTGTCACTGGTGCTGAACTCAAGGGTTTACCTCGTAGTTGGTGCCTTCCAGTGGTCTAACCACCAGGAGGAAGGTTAGTGAGGGGTTGGTACCACGCAGTGAGATTTGATAGAAGTGAGATTTCATAGAGACTGCTGTATCCAGAACCAGAACACAAGAGGATGGAAGAACATAGACCAATAAAACATATTTTGCTTTTTTAATAACAATAATCATGTTGTTAGTACATTCGCTTTGAGTCAATCTTGGGTCAATCATGGGTCTGAAACTCTAAGGTTCCTTGTTAGGGTTGTTGGCTTCCAACTCTACCTACTCCATGTCCTGGTATCATCACCATAGAGTTACTCCTGGATAGTTAGATCCTGCTGTTTGCCATAGAGCAGAGTACCATAGTTAGGGTCTGGGGCCTTGGTAATGACTGACCTACAGTGTGGGAGGCACAAGGGCAGGTGTGTGGGCTGTTTGTCTCAATGTAGAACTAAATTCAATTAGTCTGAATGAGCAGCGTGGTGGAGCAGCAGAGGGAAGGCGTAAAGCTCCAAATGAGATTTGATAAATTCTCTCTCTCCCTCAACCACGGGCCCACCACCAACACCACCACCACCACCAACACCACCACCAACACCAGCAAGAGCACCACCAGCGTCACCACTTCAACCACATTACCTTTCATGAACACAACTTCAGCGTTTGTATCTTCCAAGTCTTTACATGGGATGAAACACAGTCATAAGGACTAAGTGTCTGTGCTGTCTGTTGAGACAGTCCAACGCTGTTGGACAAGCTCTCTTAACAAGGCTTATATAAAATAGAGAGTAATCAGGGAGTATCCTCACAGAGGATGAAGTATTGTTGTCTTTAAATTACACATACTTACATTTAAGTAATTAGTTTCAAAACGTTCTACTTGGGCTAATGATTTGTATTCTGGCTCTCAGATAAAATTAGCTTCAGCAAATACAGTTTATATGAATGGATTTTGGAAACATTAAAATAGTAGAATTTACTTGCATTGATTATACCAGGGGTCGGCAACCAGTGGCTCCGGAGCCACGTGTGGCTCTTTCATCCTTCTGTTTTGGCTCTCTGTGACTTTGGAAAATGAATAATAAGTATTTCATTCAAATTTTATTTTAGTTTGTTGATTTTAAAATATAATTCTGATATGTAGTAAACTTGTAACATTAAAGTAAAACGTTTTTAATATTTTTATCGGCCAAAACAGGGGTCGGTAACACGCAGCTCCGGAGTTGCGGCTCCGGAGTCACATGCGTCACATTTCGTCTCTTTTCGTCTCTTTTCGTGATTTCACCATACACGCTGTCGTGAAGCGTGCACGCAGACTGCGGAACAGAGCGCTCTCACCTCTTCCCACCGTCATAGCAAAGGAGGGAAGAGCGGGCAGGGGGGTCAGTAATATTACCTTTTATTTTTTTTTTCAGCACGGAGCAAATGTCTGAGCGTCTGTAATGTGTCTGAACGGCATGACTCAGCACAATTAACAGACTTAGAAAACTGCAACAATGGAATGGTAGTTACTCATAATCACATTGACTATAAGTTTTTATTTATATTTATTAACTCGAGTTCAACATTCATGTCTATCAGCAGGTTTAGAAATGGGAAAAACACTATAGTTGTTTATACAAAAGGTAAAGGTAAAAAAAAACTGTAAAGGTAACAAAAACATATACTGTGTTATCTTCATTATAGATACAAAAAGAAATATTTGCGGCTCCCAGTGTTTTCTTTTACATGGAAATTGGCGCCAAATGGCTCTTTGGGTGTAAAAGGTTGCCGACCCCTGGATTATACTTTTGTATGAACACAGAATGACCACTGGTTTGAAGAAGATTATTTTTATATTTTACAATTTAACTAAAGAAAAATAGTTAATTTTTTTGTGTGTCCTGATTCTTACAAGCAACCATGCGTTGTCCTCCCTCTCCCTCTCCCCCCTCTTTGTGAATCTGTGTGTCACTGACAGGGAAGAGGATAAGAACATCTTCGACTACTGCAGAGAAAACAACATCGACCACATCAGCAAGGCCATCGGTTCCCAGAAGGTGGATGTCAATGCTAAAGACGAAGAGGTAACAGAAGACGCAATTAGTTATTTATTTTTCTTTTATTCTGAAAAACCAATATTCTGGAAAACCCATCATGAACAGCATTTAATCAGCATATGTATTTTGTTTCGTTTTGTCTAGAACAAATAAATACAATCTACCATCATTTTATAAAACATCTAACTACCAACACAATAGTGAAGAGAGAAAATTATTCAAATGAATGTATGAACTATGAGTTTGTTTGGTTTGGATTGACCTTGTAGTTTACTGGTCTGTCCTTGAATCATAATTGTCTCAGTCCCATGACTCTCAGGTGTCGCAGCTGTTCTCTAGATTGTTCTCTAGTTTTGCTGCTGAGACTCCACAACGACCAGGAGGTTAATGATTCTCAGCAACAGAAAACTTTGTTCAGGAACGTTGCCGTCATTTCACCTGCAGTGTTGTTCGTTCATCAGCAGAGGGCAGTAGTGAAGTTTCACATCAGCACGTACAGTGGCCTATTCTGGTCTTCTGCTGTTGGAACGTAGAAAACAGTCTCAAGAAACGACAATGTGATGATGTGTCACTGATTAAATGTCTAAAGTGAACATGTTATAACAAATAAAGAGTCTAAACGTCTATATAGTCTTATATCCCTGATTTAGACAAAAGTATTTAAGTAAATATACGTATGGCAGAGTTAAAGATGCCGAGGTTCTGTTTAGGGGGGACTAGGATGGACAGGATCAGGAATGAGTTGATTAGAGGGACAACATGGACAGGAAGGTTTGGAGAAAAAGCTAGAGAAGACAGATTGAGATGGTTTGGACATGTTCAGCGAGGGACAGTGGATACATTGGTGGAAGAATGTTCCTGATGGTTGAGGAGTTTGATGGATGTAGTGAGTGGATGTAGTGGGAGGACATGGAGGTAGTTGGAGATGGAGTAGAAGATACAAAGAACAGGGGAAATTGTTGACTTGATGTGGTAACCCCTTAAAAAAAGGGACAAGCTGATACATAATACAGTATAACATATGAAACAACAAACTTCAGCTAAAAAAAATGAATGTAATATTTTCTCATAACTGTGTTCTGTAGGTAATCAATAAGTGGTTGATTCATATATGAATGAAAGGAAAAATAAAGTCCACTTTATTCCAAACCGTAGAAAGATGGTATTGACCTGCAACGAGACCCAGCCTTGTTATTAACTTTGTTTGAACATATTGGCCTTATTTGTCATTCTCACCTCTACCATCTTTTTAATACTTATATCATGCTGCGCCTTCATTGCCCTGACAACGCAATATTTATTGTGCTGTCAGGTCCTTTACAAATGGCTTTTCCAACATTCAGCACAGAAACACGTGGCTCTGTGGTTGTTTTTATTAGGAAGATAAAAACATATACCGTATATCCCTTAGAGCAGGGAAATGTTCATCTTCACCCATTCAAGCTGAGGTTTCTGACAATGTCAAGACGAGAAGTAGGAATGTGGCGTGAAAGTGTAAGAGGAGAGAAAAAAGAAGGAGGAGAATAGTAAACAGATTTTTTTTTTCATAATGTGCTGCAGTAGCTTCGAATGTCAGACCAGAATGTATTTTGTGTTACATCCAAGACACTAAAGCCTTATTAAGTCTCAAGCACAGAAGATGGTGTCTTTCAGTTTGTAATAAAACATGCAGCGCATAATGACTGTAAGAGCTGCGTGCAATAAAGCTAATGTAAGATGCAGTAAAATGTTGACTTGTGCTTTCGAAAGTTTTGTGTTCCTTTAAAGATCGATGTGTTTGTGTTTCCAGGGCCGAGCTCTTCTTCACTGGGCCTGTGACCGAGGACACAAAGAGTTGGTGTCTGTGTTACTGCAGCACAAAGCTGAGATCAACAGTCAGGTGAGTGACGTGTCTCATGTGTGGGAATAGTTTGAGTGAGAACCGTGAAATTGTGCAGGACATTAAGCAAACAGCCACTGATCCTATCAGCTTTGAAGGGGCTGCCAAGGGCTTTATTGTGATTGTGTCAGTGCATCTGAAAAACCACAGCGTTCCCAGTCAGCAGTGTTCAGTACCTATTAGACTTCATCAAACAAGGACAGGAAAATAGTAATGAGTAAGGACGGTGATTGAACAAAATGGTTAAATTTCAAAAGAGGTTGATCTGTAAAGAATTTCTGAACATTGCGTCTGAAATCGGAACATCCAAATAACATCTAAATAACATCCAAATAAAAGAAGTACGCAAACGTGAGATTTTGTTACACTCCTGTGACTTTCGACACATGTACAGTGTCTAAACTTGGCAGTTGGTGGCCTAGTGGTTAAGAAAGCGGGTCCGCAAGGCCCCCGATTTGAATCCCCCTACCACCAAGTTACTGCTGAGGTGACCTGAGCATGGTTTCCCACACACTGGGCTCCGTCGGCGCTGGCTCAGCTGGCTGTATTAACCCCCTGCTCACTACGGTGATGGGTTAAATGCAGAAGCATCATTTCCTGAAGGATACTCCCATGATACTCCAGGAGATACTCTGTACACACAAAAAAAGTTACAAACAATTTAAATCACTACATTTAGCAAAGTATACAGCAGTGAAGACTTTTCTGTGTAGTCTGATCTAAGAGTAAAGCTGCTGTAAATCAAAAGACTGAAGACAATAATACTGGTACTGAAAGGTGAAAAAATACACAGAGTTTGTTGCATTGTAAAAGCAGAGAGATAGAGAACAGGATATCGGACATGGGATCAGTATAGTACGGCTGATCGGTGTATGTTGAAGATGGAGGTTCCAGGCAGGAAAAAAGAAGGAAGATCACTGAGATTGACTGATGAAGAAAAGGAATCAGATGCGGATTGACTAAGTGGACAGATTAAGAGTAGGATTAATGTTTGAATGTACACATAATTAACATTGTCAGGATTTCAGTTTTTTTGAGAATTAATCCCAGGACTGTTAACCACAACATTATGGAACATATGTATATTTGGATGGATGGACAGATGGATAGACAGACAGACAGACAGACAGACAGACAGACAGACAGACAGACAGTTGGATAGGTAGATGATAGATGCATGCATAGATAGATAGATAAATAGCAGAAGATATAGTCTTTCTATTGAATTAAATATACAACAGTACCTTGTAATTAAGTCTACTGTTGTGTATGTGTGTCAAAGTTTCACAACTGAAAAAAAGAATCAAATAAATCAAATATTTCAACCTTAAGTTCACATTAATTTGCAGTCACTTCACACTTAGGCAAGGCACACTTTCTTTTTTATTTTTTTTGCTGAGCCCAGTGTCCCCCAACATGTATGTATGTACTGTTTGCAATATTTCTCAGTCCACATGAAATAAACAGAGCTCGACACGTATCTAAATCCAAAGCAGACACTGGCATGTTTGGCACCCCCACCTCTCCACCCCTTTCTATCCGTCCCTCTCAGAAGGTCACCTTTAATTCACTTTGTGCCACAGACAAATCCCACAGGGCTTTAACAGATACAGTTAACCAGCAGCTAGCCGCGTGTTTAGCTTCCCAAGGTTTAGCTGCGACCAGAAGGCTTTATCTTCGGCGGTAAGCTGGCTCAGCTGCACATCGTAGAAATTACTCCTCTTCGCTGCCCCTGCAGCACAACGCGGTGCATTTCAGAGGGCTGCACACTAAGGCTTTAACTGTAAGGCCGAATCAATTGGAAGTAATCAGGCAAATTGTTCAATGTTGCACAAGCCACATAATCAGGACATTTCACAAATGACTTTCTCTTTTGTGGTCATGTGCGACCTCTTTTGTTTTGGATGGAGTGGGTGTGGGAAGGAGGGATCCGGGGGCCTCTGGATTTGTGGTAAATGCTTCATAAAAGACTTAACAGTGGGATAACTACGCAACACTTCACGGGTGATTTAGAGCCATATCTGGATAATGACAGAAGAGGAGCTCTGATGTACAGCCAGGAGCTTTTGTCCTTTAGAGTGATGTAGAGTACTTCCAGTCATGGATCTATCACTAAAATGCGAATCATAAAAAAATATAAATGCCAAGAGTTTTCATCCGACAGAGTGAGGAGCATGAATCTTCAGTCAGGTGCTGTCATCGGATGAATCAATTGGAACCGTGAATTTATTGCCTGAGTAACTTTTGGCCATTTTTAACCTAATCTGCAATCAAAACACGTGAAGAGGAATAACCCAAGATCTGTTCTCCTTTTGTTGAGTCTTCAATTCAGTGAAAATGGAATAAATGACAATAGGGCCTGACATTTGAATATATGTGCTATAATTTTAGAGATGCACCAAATTTTAGATTCCCCAAAAAATTCTGAACCAGAGACATTTATATCACAGAAACAACGTGGCCAAAATAGAAAACTATGATGACGCACACAAAAACCAACACTCATTGCAGGCTTGTCTTAGAGCAGGGGTCTCAAACTGAAATAAGTTGAGGGCCACGACCCACACTATCATTTCACTGAAGGGCTGTATCAGTGTTCAGTGTTCAATACAAAAGAAAAAAATGGATAAAAAAAATCAGTTTCCCATAGATTCTGTGTAATACAACACTGAACCAGAAGGAGACTGTGTGGATCAGGGTTTTGAGGACTATATTTACTATTTTTACTAAATTCAACTTTTCCATCAAGTTGAGGGGCGCAAATGACCCACGAGCCGCAAGTTTGACACACCTGTCTTAGAGTTTTAATATCTCAAAAAGACCATTGATAGTGGTTTTACATTATACTGAAATTTTTAAGAGGAGTTGCATCCTTATAGATTTCTTCTCATCACGCTTGAAATCCAAACTTCCAGATTGCGATGCTAAATATAAGAGGAAATATGCGAATGTGAATCTTGACGCTTCTGTGACATTCCCTTCAGGCACAAACAATTGAAATTGCTACATTCAGCACACACAGTATGACTAAGTGTATGTGAGAGGGAAGCAGAAATAAAATGTTGGATGTGAGGCAGCTCCTCCAGCCAGGAGTCAAACATGACTTGAATTCATGTCTGGGGACATGTCAGGGTCCTTACGTGGCTGCTTTGTCTAGCAGGTGTCTGAGGACACTGGTCAGGGAAGAGGCTGAATGGTCCACTGCAGGATGAACCTCCACAGCAGTTATTAGCAGCTGATTTATGAGGTGCCTCTGAGGTGGCCCAGAGAAAAATATAGTCAGCTAAATCATATCATTCTGTCCCTATGCCAAATTATCCCACTATGGACAGCTCACAGAACGACTATGGCTCACATGAGAACACAGTTGAACATCCTTTTGTCTGTTCCAGATGCTAAACTCCATGACAAGTTAGGAATCACAATTTTTTTTATTATCCCCTGACGGAGATTGACTGTGTTCATGAGAGAAACTGAGGAATGTTTGGGTTGTTTTCAGGGCTATTAGAGCAAATAGTAATCTCTCTTGACCTCCACCAACTGCCATGCAACCAGTAAATAAAGATCAAACATGATTTACGCTTAATTTGTTGATTAAAAGAGGAGGGGGGCTTGAGAGTTAAAACAAAAAGTATTATTATTCACTTGGCAATGGAGGAAAATCGTTGGAAATTAATCAACTGATTGTTTTAGCGAATTGTTCCCAAACCCTGGTAACCTGCATTAAAGGCTGGTTTGATTGTTAATCCTGGATCAAGGCAGGGGTGGGGCTACAATAGGTGTGTGTGTGTGTGTGTGTGTCAGTGTGTATATGTGTGTGTGTGTGTGTGAATACACAGATCCCAGTTTTGCCACCTGCCAGCTGTAAACCAGGCCCTGGTGCTGGAACTCTACATCTACCATCTCCAAACACTTCCTCTGCATCACTGCTCTCTGGGCTGAGAAATTAGAGCAAAACAACTGGGAAAGATAACGTTAATATATTTAAAAACATAAAGAAGAGATGTCAGATGAAGACATTCCCTCATATCACATCCAAGGTAAAAAGAAAAAGCTGCAACATTAGAAGTCAACTCTATAGACCAGAGGTGGGCAAACCTTTTGACTCGCGGGCCACAATGGGTCCCAAGAATTGGTCTTGAGGGCAGAGTCAAGACCTGAAAAATTTAGAAAACCTACGATACTAAACTTCTGATAGCTTTTATGATGTAATCTCTCCGGGAAATGCGGAAACTGCAGGAAAATGGCACAAGTATTATGATAATGGGACAAAGTCGGCGGGCCGCATTAAAAAGCTCAGCGGGCCACATCTGGCCCCGGGCCTTAGCTTGCCCATGTCATATAGATAATAGAATTCTAGGGGTTTAAAAGTAAAGATGTGTCAACTATCTATGCGAGGAGTCTTAATCTTGCGGCCCGTGCGATATTTTGTGCCCCACCTTGATGGGAAAATTGATTGTTAGCAGGGCCCACAAGATTTATAGAAGGATCTTACGGCAAGTTAATGCTAACAAAACAGTGTCTGTTGGATGCACTCAGTGGTAGACACTGATGGATGAATGTGATTATTACAAGACTCATCTAAAGAGTTGAATTCCCCCTGAATTTCATTTTTACTATTTTTTCTTCTGTATTGAACATTTACTGCTAATGTGGCCCTTTGGTAAAATGACGGTGGGGGCCGTGGCCCTCAACTCATTTGAGTTTGAGACCACTGATCGATGCTCATGTGAGAAATCTATACATACCTACATACAGCCATGTTTTTCAGGCAAATTTAGCTTTCACTCTTTCTTTACTTCTTCGATGATTATTCCACATGCTGTAATCCCTGCAAAAGACACTTGCAAGATGAAGAACTGCATTAACCTTGGCATAGTCTACTTTTTATTCATTATGTGCAAAATTAAAAGTCTGGAAAAGGCGTCCTTAGTTTTAACAGTACAAAAGTGTGCTCTGTAAACTCACTAGAGCAAAAATAGACTCACATAAGTCTCTGAATGTGGAGAATGAAGGTTATAATGACAGCACAAGACAAACACTTAATCATGTCACATTCCTTTTTTAAAATATTAGTTTTTTTCTGGTAAATTTGGTTACAAAATAAATAACAGTTTTTACATAAAGCCTTTGTTTCCTGATGAGTGGTTGCCTGTCTCATCTTTTTTCTGCAGCATCTGTTGGTTTTTCGTTTTTTTTTAAAACAAGTTACAGTAACTTTGAGGTCATCTCTGCTTTCTTGTTGACGTAATCTCTGTCCATGAGCAGTAATCAAACTCACCAAAAATCTACTCCAAACCTCAACCCACACACATAGACACGGCCTTTGTTTTTTAGTGTAAAGTTCTCAGGTCTTCTCCAGTGTCTGGAGCAAGTTCTCAGGTTGTCATGGTAAAGAATCTTTGTCAACGATGTTCCCATTTGTGAGAATTAGAGTCTAAACAGTCAGGGCTTTGGTCCAGACACCAACAAAGGTCAGAAATAGTGCAGAGTTGATTCACACAATGTCAGACTTACAGCGATTAGTCACAGGGTAAGTTACGGAGGATGGATTAGGTTGACAAAGAGGACAGACAGGTGAGGTGCAGGTAACACAATGATGGGGAGGAAACGCGCTGTTTTAGGCCAGATTCATGGATAAGGGAACAAAGCAGCTCAGGATGGAAGCACATGAACATATTTCCATTTTCTGCCGTTCTGCTCATCTTTTTTGTTTTTCTCTCCTCATTACTCCTCCCCTCTGCCCCCCCGTCCCTCTCAGTTCCGATCCTCTCCTCTCCATTCCTCCTCCGCCTCTACTTTGTATTAAAACAACATGATCCATGAGGCGGGGAGGGCAACTTGCAGCACTGCTAATTCTAATTAATCCAGCGTGGTAGCGTGGCCACAGCAGGCCCCGCGCACTCCCAGTCTATCAGATAGAAATTCATAACTTAATTGAGGTCAGAGCCTTGAGTAGCAGAACAAAAGTCTCCAGCCAGGACCAGCGAGATCAATAGTAATAAATATCTGACTGGGCAGCATACAATTGGTGGCTGGAGAGCATACAACAAGTCCGTACACATAGTCTGCCTGTGGGTCCTGCACTGCTATGTCTGAGCAGTGCGTTTGAGTCGCAAAGCAGTGTGGGGGCTTGTAAATAACTTTCCCATGGGATATAATGAGTGATGAGGTCAGATTTCTTTATATATATTTATGTAACCGTGTTACTTATGTTGATTTTGTGCCATCATTTAAGACTTCACTCATTGAATATTTCCAACATTTCATTGAAAATATAATATTTTGCTCCCACTTTTCATTTGGTTTTGATGAAATTATGGGCTTAATCAAGCCCAGCTCATTTATGCCCATTCCTAAAATAAATTATAACCAGTATTTATGACACCTCACCACGAATTCAGAAAGTCACATTTTTAAGCAGATTTTTTGACAACACTCCGCCGACGGCAGCCAGGCTGTGTCTGGGTTTTTGGAGCAAACAAAGAACCCTGAATTCCCTCGGTTGGGTCCTTGTGGATGTGTGATGGTTGTTGTAAAAGCACACAAAACCATGCGGGAAAAACAACTACACACAAACTGTTTGTGGCTGATTGTAATTCTATGGTGGAGGCTTTATTACACTTTTGTAGCCCTCCCCTTTCCAGGCAATGGCTCCTATAACTAATGGCTCGGTCGGCCCAGTCATAACAAATATTCAGCTAGATTTGTCATAATTGTGTGTGTGTGTGTGTGTGTGTGTGTGTGTGTGTGTGTGTGTGTGTGTGTGTTTCCGAAGGCGGTTGTGATTGGGAAAAAACACATCTTCAGAATACAGAGGGTCTACAGAATAAGGGGGGAAATAAAGTGAAGTAAGAAGAAGTGTCAGTGCTTTTATGGCAGTATATTTGACTAAAATGACCAAAGTGGCAGTGTATTGACTGATAAATTGGCATTCCATAATCAATATCCATTAATATAACAAAAGAAAGAAATATCATAAGTGAAAAAATTGGCATCAGTGTTGTGAAAAATTAACAGCTAAAATATAATGTCTGATTGATTACATTTTTATTGAAATATCTATGCATATATGCATGTTTTTTTTATATCAACAGTTACCCTAACCAATATGATTGATATTACCAAGGTGTCCTGAAAATGTCCATATATTGTAGCGGTCAAATGTTTTACAATCAATCAATCAATCAATTAGTCAACTTTTATTTATATAGCCCACATTTACAAATCAGATTTGTCACATAGTTGTCTTACAGGGTTGGTAACGTCCTGTGTCCTTAGACCCTCAGCCAGGGTGAGGAAAAACTACCGAGGGGAAAAACCCTTTTAACAGGGAAAAAGAAATGGTAGAAACCTTAGGGAGAACCACTGTCTGTCCGTCCACTCGCTAGGTTGGACAGACATTGCAGTGGATGTGACCAAAATAAAACAAGTACAAAGACACAACACATAGTCAAATTTGTAATGCTTGATGATGATGATGTATTTATTATTGACTGCAATACTTATGTTACCTATGTTGTTCTTTAATGTCTGGAAGAACCAATCCAACCAAAAAAAATTAGTTTGTGTAATAGTAAAGCAACAATCACAGTCAAACACAAATGCTGGACCATAAGGTCCAGACAGTTACAGTTGTACCATGGACTGCTTCTTCTTCTTGTTTTGCTTTTGGCTTGTCCCTTTTTTCAGGTGTTGCCACAGTGAGTCAACACCCTCCTGTCCTCTGTATCTTCTATTCTAACTCCAACTACCTCCATGTCCTCCCTCACTGCATCCATCAACCTCCTCTTTGTCTCCTACCTGGTAGCTCCATCTCTAGGATCATCCTTCTACCAATATATCCACTGCCCCTTCTTTGAACATGTCCAAACCATCTCAGTCTGTCTTCTCTAGCATTTTCTCCAAACCTTCCTGTCTGTGTTGTCCCTCTACTCACTTCATTCATGATCCTGTCCATCCTAGTCCATCATAAGGAGAGTCTCAGCATCTTAAACTCGTATTGATTCAGTTCTAATCAGAGCAGAGCTCTGTGAACTTTATACTGTATACAAAACAGTATAACAACCGCACACCTCTCTTGACTCCTGTGTCCCGTTAGTCCACACAGTTAGTCGTTCTTGTGGGATTCATATTTAGTACTTGCAGCACATTAGCTGGACTCGATGAAATGAAAGCTGTTGCCGTGGCCATGTTAAAAGGCCCCACAGATACACTTACGGAGCCATAATATGAGAACTGGGGGAAAAAAAAATCAGGAACTTGTCAGTGTTAGCGTAGCCTGAAGAGCTATTCCAGCAGGTAACAGTCCTCCTCGCCATCATCAGCTGTTGTTCCTTCCTCATTGGCCACTCACTGGGCCTTGCCTACACTCAACTATTTGATTTCCATCGTTCTTAACCGTCCACATAAATTGTCAGGAGCATTAAAGCTGTCCTCGACCATTTGAGACAGAAGGGGGTGGGGAGAGAATAAGAGAGTGAGAGCTGGATTCAGACGATGAGGGGAGGGAAGGGCAGGGGAGGGGGTGAGGAGAGAGAGAATAAACAAAGTAAGTGTTCTGCCTTCCATCAGTCTCCTGCAGTACTCAGCTTTATGAGTCCCTCACTCCAAATGCCTCAGCTGCAGCAGCCCCCGCTGCCGGCCCATTGATTTTCATATTACACTCTTTTATGTATTTATTTATTTCATATATTTCTTTTAAAAACCTCATCGATGAGCTGTGGGAGGACAGAGGACGGTCCTCTGCTGATGCTGGTACTCAGCCTAAACCCTTTCCTCCCCTCTGATGGCCTTAATGGAGACTAAGGTGTCCCATGGGAACAAGCAAGCACTGTGACATTGGAAGGAGAGGGAAGTGTGGAAGGGAAGGTGATGTGTGTGTGAAGTGAACAGTGGAAAAGGGAAGGGATACAGATTTGTAGGAAAACAAGGCAAAAATATACAGTAAAAATAGTGTGGCATGAGGTTAAACAGGTTTAACATTCTAGAAAGGAAATAATAACTACATTTTCCTATTTAATAATGCATTTGAACCATTAACCAAAGGTCTAAGACAGATGTAAAAGACAAGTTTCTCACTGTGTCTTATGTTTTCTTCTGTAAATTGCATATTCATTCATCTTCTTGTCCGTTGCCGGACATTGCACCATATTGTGAGCCTTTCTGTGGCCGGTGAGACCACAAGACGTTATGTGGGTCGGGACAGTGCTATGATCAGAGCACCTCAGTGGCAACCAAGCAGCTAGCGCACTCGAACCTGAAGCTTTGCGGACCCAAGTCCGCCTCCTTAACCACTAAGCCACCATTTTTACTCGCTTACAAGTGTGTACCTGGTTCGCCTGGACTTGAACTTGGACCATGGAAACCAAATAATTCCTGCACAGAACTAGTGAAATGCTGCTGCTTTGCTCTGCAGTATAGTTTTTTAGATTGCAGTAGATGGTATGCTTAGTTAGTGGTAACAGTGTGGTAACCAGTAATAGTATAATGTCTGTTTGGTGGAATACTGCTTCAAGTTGATGTTGAATTCAGCAGCCTTGTCTACCTTTGTTTCTTTTTCATCCTATTAGCAGACCTAAAACTTTTTTTGTTAAGACTTTTAAGATTTTTCAGTCAAATCTTAAAAGTCTTATTTTCAAAGATTGGCCCAACTTTTCTTGTATATGTCATTATATCTGGCCCTTGAAGAAAGCTTTTTCTATACAGATTATTAATGTCTTTGGACGCTCCAAGCAGTTTTCAAATCAGTTTCCTTACAGGACGTTGTTTCTGCTGATGACAACATAGGGATTCACCCCCGGGTTCTGAAGGACTTTCCTTAGTGGTGTGAAGAGTAGTGTGCTGGACGTAGGTCTATTATGACCGTCGGTGACTGCGCCCACACGCTGAGTAGAACTGTTACCCTTCTGTACCCACGGAGGAGACACAGATTCAATTAGTTCTGGCTGTCGTTCCTAGATCCTGTTATCAGTGACTGTGGGCCATCCCAGAGCAGAAACACAAACGTGGGTATTAGAAGGTGACCACCAACCAAAACCATCTGACAGTTTTGATAGAGGACTTTTTCCTTCCTGTAACATCAGAGATATTTATCTCTGTATAATTATATTTTTTAGCGGTAAGACTATGTAGAGTTTGAACTTTGTTACATCTACCAAAATGAAGCAAGTGCCAAATAGGCAACTGGACTGTCTCCGTTTCTGAACCCTTGCAGCCCACATGAAGTGTAATGCATGCTTTGCAGTGTGTCATACTGTAATTTATGCATCACAAAATCAATTAGAAATTTGCTCCAGAGAGGTAATGCATCACAATCAACATTTACTCTGCTTTTTGTCGTGTAATTTATTACCTTATAATAGATGCACCAAAGTATTTTGACACCTATATGTGACATACATACAACAGCTTGATTCCAGCCAGTGGCAAAGAACTAATAGGAAGAAGCTAAAAAGAGTCTAGAGCAAGGGTCTCAAACCTGAGGCTCGTGGGCCATTTGCGGTCCGTGGAGTGATATTTTGCGGCCCCCACCTTGATGTGAAAGTTGAATTGATAATAATATTTTATAGATTTGTTCTCCACATTTTATGGTAAATCCTATAGTTCTCAAAACCCTGATCCACAGCTGTCTCTTATACACATCTAGATGTGTATAAGAGACAGACCACGGCTTGTGCAAACAGTCTTACCTTCATCTCAACCACACATAAATAAACCCTCTCCAGATCGACCCAGCACCTGTCTCTTATACACATCTAGATGTGTATAAGAGACAGCTAGTGTACAATACATCTATGAGGCTCGTGGGCGATTTGCGGTCCGTGGAATGATATTTTGCGGCCCCCACCTTGATGTGAAAGTTTAATTTTTAATAATATTTTAGAGATTTGTTCTCCACATGTTATGCTAAATCATATAGTTCTCAAAACCCTGATCCACAGTCTCCTTCTGGTTCAGTGTTGTATTACACAGAATCTATGGGAAACTGATTTTTTTTTTTTTTTTTTTTTCGTCTTTTGTATTGAACACTGAAAGCTGACGCGGCCCTTTGGTGAAATGATAGTGTGGGTGGTGGCCCTCAACTTATTTGAGTTTGAGAACCCCGGTCTAGAGCCATAGGTTGAGGACTGCTTAAATATTCCAAGGTTGAACTAAAAAGAAACAAAGGAAATCCCCTTTAGGTCAGTGGTGCATCATAGGTAATGGTGACTCGATATCATAAGGAGAGGTTGGTGTGTTAGGTTGACACTGTGCTCTGACAGACCCAGGACACGGTGAGAGAGGACCGACCTCTCCTCTGTCTCACTTCAGCTCTGTGCTCTGTCTTCTGATTGATGGCACCTGCTCATCATAATGCTATCCCATGGAATCTGCATACCAATGATCCCAGTCGCCTATCGATTGGCCCCTCATCTTCCCAACACACACCCTGGAGACCAATGCATACATACACACACACTCACGTACCCTTTCTTGCTCTCTCTCCCCCCTCTCTCCCACCGCGGCCACTGTCATTATAAAAGTCAGCAGCCGCTGCATGCATTGATCATAAATCATAATTGCTTGTCCATTTTTCCCCACTTGTTTAATGTTGCTGTCGGGCACAGTGGTGTGGAGGGGGGGTGAGGCGGAGAAAGCAAGGGAGGAAGAAAAACCAAAAGAAAGTTTAGTGAGACGCAGATGGATGGACAGTGAAGGGAGAGATGACTGACGAATGGAGGGGTAGAAATATGGATAAAAGCTGACTTCATGGTGGGGAAAGGCTGAGATGGAGTGGAGTCATAAAGAGAATCTCACATCTTAGAAAATAAAATACAGTATTTTTATTTATTCTGAGTTTGAGGAGTTAAATCAGTTTTATTTTTGCTGTTTGTAGGGGGTGGGAGGAAATCCCTAAAACTCCTCAGCAAGGTCTTCTTCGTACACTGTAATTATACTAATATCTCAAAAAGGTTGTTAGGTTTTATTGATCATAAAAGTCCTGCACATTTCATCAATATTTAGCACATTAAAATAAATATCAATTAAATCCCTATTATCCATGCTTAATGTATAAAAAAACTGAAGAAGAAAAATGACAGAATCTCAACGATATTGGCAGACACTTCCTGTTGGCCTCACGTTGCCTCGTATTTCAGAACGTCCAGTCATTTCTGCTTCAGTCGAGCATTTTACGGAGAACACAAACTCTGAGTTTAACCTATTTATACCAATTTGATTTAAGTTACAGTGTATTCTGATCTGTGAAGCCAGAGCCGGTGTACCGTTTGCCATGTCTCTCCGTAGTTCTCCACACTCTCTTCCATCCATCATGCTTTTCATCATTTGTGCAGCAGAAATGATAGATCGGTGAGACCTGAATTCAGCAAAACTGCAATAGTACTAATAGATCAATCCCTATCCGTGCTGCTCCTAAGAATATTGCTCCACCCCATTAGGGTGATACACTACACTGGGCTGGATCTCTCTACTGCTGGTATTGTGCAAGCAGTCGCTTTATTGAGTTCTCTGCTGACGTCCAGCTCAGCTTTTCTGCACCGCAAGGGGAAACTTCAGATGACATGTAAAAAGCAGGGGTTTCTGTGCGACCTGCCTTGGTAATGGGATGGAAACGGGGGTGCACTAAAGAGAGGGAGGAAATGCTACGGTAGCTAACTGCAGGTATTGTGACTGGATGGTAGGAGAGGGGGTGACGGAGGGTGAGCGACGGGCGTGGGGAGTCTCCTCAATGCCGCTTCCAAAGCAAATGGAAGACAATCCAATTTCCTGTGATTCCATCAAGCCTGCGTGCCGGATCGGGGGGGCATTAGGGAATGCTGAGAGGACAGGCTGCTGACCCCTTACATGGACGTACAGTAGAGGAAGCCTGCAGGCTGCACACGACACCCAGGTCCTGCAACAAGAACAGTTTTTTATTGATTGTTTTTAATGTATTTTACGTTTTGCCATCATAAAGTCAACATCGGAACGTTTATACTGTAAATATATGTAGCCTGCTGCTGATCTGTCAGTCTGGCTGTTGGACAACAGGCCACGGATTAACGTACTGCAGATTATGCCTTAAACCCCTTACACTTTAATTATAAGTGTATGTGGTTATTTGCATCGGAGTCTGTTACTTGACCCGGCTTTAAACATCTGTCATCGTCCAACTGTGTCAGGTTTGGTTCTTAGGGTTTTATTCGATTTTTCAACAAAAATTACATTTACAAAGGACGTGGCATTATTTCACATTATCATGTTTTAACCAGTTTTTATGTATTTTTTTAACCAAATGTTCTGCAATAAAAAAAAAACACATTTCTCTGCGTGTCACATCCCAGCTCTCGAAATCGCAGACAGACGACATTGTTGTCCTTACTTTACTCTGGTACAGTTTTCACCCTGGTGGCGATTTGCATCTCTGCTCTGTGATGCACCCAGAGGGAATAAAAAGCTCTAATCCAATCAGCAGGTCCCTGAAGTGCTGCCCCTGAGAGAGGGAGAGTGAGACAATAGGATCACTCCGCAGTAAGCCAAACCAAAGTAGGAATTTAGGAAAGAGAGGGAGAAATAAAGGAGGTGAGGAAAACAAGGAAGAGGGATTGAAAAAAAGAAGGCATCAAGATTAAAGAGGACGCTGAGTGGAGGAGAGTAAAAATTGTGGACGTGGTAATGGAAAGAGAGAGTAGAGGAAATGTAGGAGTAAATGGTTAAAAAGAGGGATGACATTGGAGGGCATCATAAAAGGAAGGGGGTGAGGGAGGTGTGCTTTCAACGTCAGATAAAGAGGAGGGATTGGAAAAAGCAAAGGAAGGGAGGACACTGAAATAAGCACTACGAGAGAAAAAAAGTCTACACTGGTAGAAGAGCAGAGGTGGAAAGAGGCTGTGATGATTTATTTCTCAGGAAGAGGTTTAGTCATTTGGAGGTATTTTCACTGCAGTGACATTTCACTGTATTGAAGTAGGTGTCAACGTGTGTCTCTGGGCTCCTAACATCTGAATCCATTGTACTGGGCTGAGTGGCTGCTCTTGTTCTCCGACTGGTTTGAACATTCATCATCATTATGAGGTGTAAAGGCAGCTCTGAGCAGAGAATAAAAAGGGAATCTCCTGTTGATGATGTCTGTCATATATTGTCTCTGTGCCTGTCTATACAACCAGGGCTTTGAACCTGTTTAAGGAGCAAAAAAACGAAAACTGGAAACATAAAACTTTGTTCCTGAACAGAAATGTTTGTCTAAAAATAGTGGTAACCAATTCATTCCAGTTGTATTTTGTTCTTGAAGTATCCTGTGTTGCCTCCAATTAAAGCCATTCATCTCATAAAAGTCTATCGTAGCCAGGGCTATGAACCAGAATTTTTTGCCAATCGATTCAGAACATAAAAGGTATTTTAACATTTCTGGTTTTGAGTTCCACTGTGAGGCTGAACTGAACCGATTAAAACAAATAAATATTGTCCCTGGATCGATTTGGGAGAGAAATAATGTTGATTGTTGGCTACACGGGATTTGTAAAGAACAATATATAACAGGTATTGATCGGTTTCCATTAATTTTAGATAACAAAAAAACAAAAAAAAAAATCTGTTTTTGTTTGTGTTCCAAGCAAAATTCCAAAAGTTTCCATTTTTCTTTCCTTGGATTAGGTTTAAATCCCTGTATACAACCAACCTTCAGTATAGGACACACAAGAACTCACTGCTTTTTGTGTCTCTTCATGCATTTTATCCCTTTCCTTGAGTTTCTGTCGCTGAAAAATACTGAATATCTGAAAATAAAAACTAAGAGAAAACAATTGTTTTCTTTTTTCTTTTACATTGTGTGGAACCTGTTTAATAGAATTTTTTTCTGTTACAAGACTCAAGGAAATAAATTATATGTTTTGAAAATTTATGTCTGTAAAATCTGCAAATAAGTTGATTATACATTATCTTGTGTCATGTGTTTGAAGGTTCACAAGTAGTTTTAATGCAATTGCAATGAAACATTTAATAGGATGATTGGTCCTGACCAATGATTGGCTGATCAGCATCATATCACTCGTTCTCAACAATAATTTTTTACATCATTCAAGTCACAAATCACTTACTTAGCAGTTACTAAAACAGTTGTATATACATTTTATGAAGAAAATTGGAACCAAAATAGTTTTATCCACAAGTAACGCCAAATAATGATCCAAATAATGCAGCCTTTTCATCTCCAATAGTTGTGGGTTCATATTGTTCAGGTCTGGAAATCACCTTCAAGTTAAAGCTTTCTTTTGCAGTTCCTGTGTTTTTGAAATCAATATTTCATCATCAGCTTTCACCCACAGCTAACAAACAAAAACTCTCTTGTATACTTGTTTTTTTGTTGTTGACCCCATTTATTGAAAGTAGTTTGTGTTGTCTCTCCCAGTTTATATTTTTTTCTACTTCAACTGTATGCTCATAGAATTAAACACTTGTTTTGTTGTCTCTTGAAGGACAATGAAGGACAAACGGCACTACATTATGGTAAGGAGACGTCTATGTTGTTTCTACAGATGTTCACTTCATAATGTCATGGTTATATTTTGTTTGGTTTGTTTTTCTGTGCTTGTATTTGTCTTTGTCCTCTAGTTTTTGTGACATTCTTCATCTTCACTTCCTACAGTTGGTTTTAACCCATTTTTTTCTGCCCGGTTAGTGCATGTGTGTGTGTGTGTGTGTGTGTCTGTGTGTGTAATAATCGCTTGGCCTCCCAGAGGAAATCAGCAGCGGTCCTTAGACTCCTGACCCTCTGGTGCCCCAACACACATGTCCCTGAGGGGCGGTTCTCGTCCTCTCAGCCGGTGTGTGCTTGTGCGTGCGTCTGATGTGTTCGTCCACGTGCATGTGCAAGTGTGTAGCTGCACCATCTGTCCCCAGGCCGGAGTATCAATGGATTTGGTATGCTTCATCAACAGCTAAAGATTCATGCACACACACTTAGCAGAGGAAGCCCCAAAGATGGGGCATAAAAAGATGACTAATAAACATAAGCGATGAACTCCAGGAGACAAATAGCAGAGAATGAAAATTCATTCCCACCTCTCTTTGCACAGGGCCACAGTAGCTGGCAAGTGATTAATTGAGGGTTTACTGCTCACCATAAATTGTTCTCCTCCTCTACTGCTCCCCTGAGGGCCAGCCACTTTTTACAGCTCAAGGCCCAGGCGAGACACGCGCTGCCACATGCACACTCACTGCTGGCTAAATAAAAAACTCTTTCCATCAAAAAGAGGAGGACTGGAAGCGGGGCTGGATAAATAAGCCATGCTTTGTTAGACTGATTTGGCACAGAGATAAGTGATTCTCCTTAATGTCTTCCACACTTCAGCCTAGACGCACACACACACACACTAACATGCATACCTTTGTATCATCATATCTCATGCACACTCCCATCATCAAACCAGCCAGTCACCCGTGGGCTGGAAGGTTAAAAGGCCCGACTGTCAATCAGCGCGGCTGCTGACATCAGCGATCATGTGGCGGCGGAGTCTGCGCCTCAGAATGAGCGAGTCAGTAACACCAGCAGAGTACAGCACTCAGACGGAGAGAGGAAGAGGTTGGAGGTGGAGGGACGGGGGGTGGAGGTGCAGTGAGAACACAGCGAGCAGCTAACTGGTTTAAGAAAATGCATTCTTCCTGCCGGTACAGAGGGAGAGAGCCTTTTAGCAGGGCAGCACAAATTGCCAATGGGGCAGAAATGAAGTGTTTAAGGAAAGTACAGGTCCAGGCCGGTGTCAGAGCCGGGCCTGCAAATGGCCTTTTCATTAAGTGCCACACTATCAGGGGACTTACTGTATGCTGAGGAAAATAATAGGGCAAATTTGTGAAAAAAAAAGTGATGCACAGCATTATCATAGTGATAGAAAAGCCTCATTATTGGAATCATTTTTATTGATGTGAAAACATAATTAAACATAAGAAAAATTAGGATATGAATATATTTATTATTATATAATTATATAGACCAGCATAGTGTCCCAAAGGATACTCTCGAGGGAATAATAAAATCTATCCATCTATCCATCCATCCATCCATCCATCCATCCATCCATCCTTGTGTCCTTGCTTCCTTCCCTATTTCTCTGAAGTTACCAAGTTATCAAGATGGTAATATGAACCAAGCCACCCATTCAACAGACCATTTACCTTTATGCAAGCTTCAGGATCTGGTTAAAGAAACAACAGCTGTAATTGGAATGTGTTGTCTTTTCAAAATCAACTAATTACACCTCAAATGATTACAATTTTAAGTCACATGGTAGCTGTTGACAAATCATGATCATGATTAATGTGATTAAATAAACAGAAGGCAAATATTAACAACATTAGTAAATATTTAATTAAATAATTAAATAATTGAATTGCCTCAAAATTACAGCAAAAACTCTTACATTAGCGTCTATGGTTACCAAGGAGATGTATTCTTTTCCAGTGGATCAACTAAAGACTCCCTACTGTCAACCAATGCCAGAAGAAATATTTGAAGTTTGACCATAGGAGAGTCTGAGTTCTGTTTTAAAGGGAATGAGAGGTATTTTTATAAACTGTGGAGACCACTTTGAAAGAGATATTAAAGCCCTAACACATAGGGGGCACTCCAGTGTTAAATAGGGTCATTTTTACTCTTCTGTCTGATCAATTTCCAGGTACCTTTCCTCACATAGTTGCTCCTCAATTCACCTGTGATCCCTAAAATGGGCACATTGTAAGATCAGTTCTCAAAGGGCCTTGTGCTGCTGCTCATATCAACCACCACTTCTGTAATGTATGTTCTGTGTATTCATATCCAAAAAGATAAAATTATCCTCGTCTGTTCCCTGTAAAACTCTGTTCATGTCTCTTTTCTAAGCATCTGCGTGTGAGTTCGCTGACATCGTGGAGCTCCTGCTAGAGGCTGGAGCTGACCCGTCCATCAAAGACGTGGAGGGCTCGCTCCCGGAGGAGGTCACTGAATCCAGTGCCATCTCCTCTCTCCTCCGCCAGTACACCGCTCCAAAAGGCTAAATCACTCAACCAGCCACCACCTGTGTCCCAGTCTGATCTCATTTACTCATTCAGCCTCCTCGCCATCTTCTCCTCAGCACTGGAGCCACTGTGTTCCACCTCAGCGCACCGTTAAAAACCAGGGTTGAGCAAGTTTGAACGGTTAATGCTTCCAAATATGTTTGATAAGTTTGAAGTTTTCAGTTTGGTTTCGTTTTTGGAATTCCCAAAAAACCTATATTATGGTCATATTTCCACCAGAATACACAATGACTTCCTCTGTCTCTTGGTTTTTCAGCTGGTTCCGATGGCTCACTGATGTACAGATGCTATTTAAAGATGTTATTGTTGTTGTTGTTGCGGAAAATATTATAAGCAATAGGAGAATATTCTGAATTGATTGACATTCCACAAAAAAAACTTTATAAAGGGGAAAGGAAATTTAACTCAATTTATTGTTTGTACATCAATTTTAATGATTTACTGTAGGTGTAGAAATGCAGACTTTTTTCTGCAGGTCTGTTCATGACTCAGTTGTGTTTAAAGGAATGCTTTTATTGTTTGACATATCATTAAATCCTTTGAAAACTGTCTTTATTGACTTGTGGATTTCTAACCCACAACACCATTTCCTTAGATATTCCTCATCCATGCCTTTCTACAGTCAAAATATCAACTGCACAAATCTGTGTCTTTATTCCCTCTGAGCTGCTGCCTTGTTTCTCTCCCGCTCCTCTCCAACAGCCTTTACTTAAAACCTCTCTAATCTTCTTTGACACCAGGAGTTAGATAAACCTCTCCACATGTCAGCCTGCAGCCTGTCAGTCACTCACAGATGTACGACAGCAGTAGATGGTCCACCCAGCATTGGTAGTCAACACCAGGGACACCCCTTCACCTTCAATTTGTCTCCTGACAGATCTGGCACTGTACTTGCGAATAGAGATGTAAGTGAGCCGTGCAATACACGAGGCGAATTAAACTCTGTCTGTGTGATGACTGTATCTGCAGCTGTGTCACATCAGATCACTGAGCCACCCTGGTCATTTATCACTGACAGCTCTCTAGATAAAAACATTGATGTGTAATTTTTCCTGTAATAAGACGTACAAGAAACTATGCAACGTTTTGAAAAAAAAAAATCACATCAGTATGAAGCAAAAAAATATCGTTATCCACAAATCAAACCTAATGTTTTTTAGATATGCCTTTATTTTCTTGCTACCGTTTACGTATATGGAATATATTTAGAGCAGTTTTTTTTTTTTTAAACTCTATTTATCCCTCGGTAGTATCCTTTGGGAAATTATGCCTCTGCATTTAACCCATCACCGTAGTGAGCAGGGGGCTGCTGGCTGAGGGCACCTCAGCGGCATCTTGGTGGTAGGGGGATTCGAACCAGGGACCCAAGTCCGCTTCCTCAACCACAACTGCCCCAGTTGTCTGCAGAACACACGGCACTGTAGGGGCTTCCTGCTGGTGGTAAGTCGACATGGAGGTGGATCCATATCTTTTCTTTGGGCTTGGTCTGGCCAGACCCTGAGAGGAGACCCAGAGGAAGACCCAGGACACACTGGAGCGGCAATTTTCCTGGCTGGCTTGGGAACGCTTCGGGATCCTCCCAGATGAGCTGGAGGAAGTATCTAGGGAGAGGGAAGTCTGGGTATCTCTACTCTGAATGTTGCTCCTGCAACCCCCGTATAAGTGGATGAAGACGGATGGATGGATGGGATATATTTAGATTTTAGGGTTTGATGAGTTTTATGTATTTATAATTCAGGCACAATTTATCACAATAGATATGAGGCAGGGATTACAAACAGGTACACAACACAAAAAAGCACAGTGCGAGGATGTCTCTGTGTCTCTTCTGTCCCATCCTGGAATTTTAGAAGGAATCCTTGAGATCCTCTCAATCCTTGAGAGAAAAAAAATTTGTTATTCAACCTGAGTACGAAGACGTGACGCACTACAATCCCGCAAAGAGACAACCCACGATCGTCCCATTGTTATGAATTCCATCCACATCCTGCCATTAGGCTGTTGTTGTATCTCTAAAGCCTGTTTGGGCCCCATTGTTGTCTCCTCCTTGTTTCCTATGCCTCGCTACACTGGCTTGAGGTAAGAGAGGGTGACGGCAGGGGTGTCTCCCCCCGGCATGTCTGCAAGACTCTGACACTAAGCCCATTATGCTTCCATTATGGGCCTTCAATTTTCCTCTGAGCTTTTCGCTTTTGACACTGCAGCTCCTTGCATCTCCAAACCGCAGACATGCACACACACACACAAACACACACATACACAGGACTAACTGTATATATTATTGGGTATATGTACTTCTTCAGAGGTGAAAAGTATTGAAGAACATTCACTATGGCAGAAGTTCAGTTTTGCGAAACCGCTACTTTACTTGAGTGCTTCAATTGTTTATTTGAAAGTTAATGCTTAAAGAAAAAAAAAGTTACAATAATATTGATAATCATAATAATATATTTATATGTTTGTTCAGCCATAGTGAATCAACTATGTAAACTTTCAATTTAATATACATCTATATAAACACAGTGGCTAATGTCTTGTGCACAATGTGCAAAAAAGAGTTACAATAATACATTACAATCATAATAATAAGGCTCACAATATTTGGGTGGCAGTTGTGGAGACTGCTGCACTTGAGACCCGGTAATTCATATGTAATCAAATTAAATTAATGATTATAATAATGATGATTATTAATATTATTGTATTTATACACCTTCTCCATCTCCATATGAAAATATATAATAATTATAATATTATGATTATTAATTATAATAATTACCTTTAGGGTCACAGGTCCTAATTACTGTGAGGTAAATCGAGAATCATCAGTTATTTTCTTACATATATGTGTGTATAAATATATGTATGTATACATACGTGTGTATGTGTGTGTATGTATGTATGTATGTATGTATGTTAATATGTAGCAAACGAAATTAAATGTTTTGGGGGTTTTTCCTTTATCAATACGACTCTCTAGGAACTAAGTTACGTTAACGTGCACCGCGGATGAATACAACTGTTTGTGCGCCTCGGTCGAGCTAACTGACGTGGGCCCCCAGTTTAAAAAATATGGAAGCGCAGTATATTATGTATTCGCCTGTCTATTAAAAGCAGTCGTTGTGAAATACTACGGATTTTTATCAATAAATGAGGGAAACCGGTGAAGTCAGACGCCATTTACAAAACTTGCCGCGTCGCCGTACGCTACACAAACGTCGATGGTGAAACTGAACGGCTTCGCGCCATGAAGCCCGGCCCCCAACGGCGGCGTAAGATGTGGCGACGACGTTTTAAAATCGGTGAGTAGCACTAGCTAACGGCTTCACGCTTGTCAATAAACACAATAAATGACACAATATCCTTTTGTACAGTATATTTAGAGATGTCCATTATTACAGCGCTATTGAACAGGACATAAGTAGAAAACTTTATATATTTGTAGTAAGAAGTGGGGTGAAAACGACTGACAGTTGTGTACTATTATGGATAACCATAACATGTTCTATTGACACTATTTGCTTCTGATTCTATATCTCTACATCGTATAATGCTAGGAAATTGTCATTATTGTTAGCGAATAAGTTTCTTTTTTGCTGTGTACAACAGCATATGATTTCATAGTCTAGTTTGGTAAATGTTTAGTAAATCTTTGGACCGCTATTGTCAGATGATCATTTATTTTCTTTTACTACAAGAATACCATAATTATATTTGTATTGATAATAAAAAAAAATCATGCTATTGGACAGTGAATTATGAATCACACTGTGACATTGTTTGTATCAGGTTAGTGTTTTGCATTGTATCATTGGTAGTTGCGCTAGAAATGCATTATAAATGCATCAGATTTTGGACAGTTGTGGATAGAAGTGCAAATAAATTATTGGCGCTCTATGGGGAATTGTGACGTAGACCAAGTCCTTTATTGCAATAAACGATTAAATTGTTCCATATAGTTTTCATATCAAGGGTAATGAACTGCCCTCTTGTGGTCACCTGTCTTACTTCTAGTGTCTGCACCAGGTCCTTTATTGAAAGAAAAAGCCCAGTTTCACATTAAAACAGCATTGAGCTCCTAACCTTGAGGATGTCATTGAGAGGCCTGTGTTTGACTCCAGTCCCTCTTTAAGACTCACTCTGTCATCCTGAGGATCATTGTTCACTGCAGGCAGGAAAGAGTCGTTTGGGGAGAAAAATGTCCTGTCTCCAAGCTGTAAGATTGACTTTCAGTATAAAACAAGTTCTATCTATTTTGCATGTTAATTTATTCGCTTTAGCTTGAGATGAAAAAAAAAAACTGTTTCCTTCAGGAAGTTTGTAATAAAAGCCCCGCGATCAATGATAATGGCGTTTGTGCTCGTGTTTGTCATCTTCGCAAAAGCAACAGTGGTGGAGTTTCCACAGATTTATTTGTATACTAGTGCTGTAAGTGGCGTGTAAATTATCCTAACTGTCTGTGTGGCTCTTTATCTTTGTAAGGCACCACTATTAGAGCCTATCCATTAATGCCCATGGCTCAGCCAATCAATGTTTAAATAAAAATCAGCTCAATTTGTGGCGTTTTATGCAAACGTGCTAACTCCGACCAGGCTGACTCTTTGATTTTTGTTGTTATAATGCAGCAGGAATAGCTAAAACACAAGGGAATCGATAACACTTAGGTTTGGGTTAGCTTGGCCTGCTCTCAGACAACTGCTGCACGTTGCTGCATACCAATTAGTTTTATACAGATGTACACTTGTGTAATTTCATTATAATTCTGTACACTGTTAGCCAATGCCATAGTTAAAGGGAATAAATCATTCAGTGCAACCTGTGAACTTTTAGCAGTGTTCCAACTTAGACCAGAGGTAGTTTAAACATGATGTCAAAATGACACAAGCAGAACTGCGGATTTGTGTATTTATTTCAATCGGATATGCTTGTTTATTGCTTCTTTGTTTAGAGACTGATGTTTAAAAAATACAAAAAGACCAGGGATGTCAAACTCAATTTCACAGTAGACCACAATTAAAACTGGCATGAAAGCACAGGCCAGGCTGAATATTTATTAAAAAGTAAACTGTAAATATTTTCCCCTCAACAGATTTTTAATGCAAGTATTTTGCTAGGGTCTCTTGGGGCTCCTAGCAAGTTATTGCTGAGGCCTCCTTACTGTCAGTGTCTGAGGCAAAAAGATGTTTCTTGACCAAGCCACCTAGTGGCCAGAGCCCTAAGCAACTGCATGGCTTGCCTGTCTTCAAGTGTCACCCCTGATTAAATGTTGATTTTTAGGAACTTTGACTCCATGAGAGTCACTTAGTGTTATCAACATGAGAAATTTAATCTGAAATGAAACACACATCAGTGGTATTTGCCTTTATCTGTAGCCTTTGTAGATCATGTTAATGTTTTATTGTTTATTTACAGACCTACAACAAGAAACACTAAATGTCTGTGCTATAACATAAACCATGCATCACTAACACTACCAGTAAATTAGGGCTTTATACTGGTGGGCCACATCTAGTACATATTTGATATGAGCTTGCAGGCCAAATATAATGACACTGCGGGCCAGATTTGGCCCCCGGCCCTGAGTTTGCCATCTGTGATAAAGACAATTTAGTCTCTTTCAGCATGGACATATGTAGAATACATGAACTATGTGGTGTATGAAACAAGAACATCTTAATACTTTTTCTCTGCAGCTCGGTGGTGGGTTAAATACAGAGGTCACATTTCGTTGTGTGCAGTGGAGTGGATCACAATGACAAGGAGTCTGCTTTCCTTTTCAGGTGTTTCTGAGTGGACTGGACACGACTGCAACTCCATCAGAGAGAAGACAAACCTGCTTGGCATCAGTTGCATTATTGTTAGCACACTGGTAAGCATTTCATCTGGTCTAATCGCTGCCTTTTGTACAGCTGTGGTTTTGATTCCTAATAAAGAAGTCATCACGACGATTGCACAAAATTAAATTACTAAGAAATCTAACAAAAATGTGAAGGCCTGATAACAGCCTCTGGCTCTAAGGGTTTCTTTGCTGGTTAAAAGTTCTTGCTACAGCAATGAATTACAGAGCAACATATTGATGTTCCATCTAAGTGCCAGCAGATGGACTATATTCCCTCTTTGCCTGACCGCAATGTGTATCTGCCGATGTATCACTAAGCACTGCACAATTAGTTAGCAGCAGGAAGATTAAGGATTGACTCAACATTGCGGTGCTGCAATCTGTTGCCGTGTTTCTTTAACGCCGGGAGGATCAGAGAAACAGAGCTGAAATGCATCTGTTTCTCCACTTTCTCTCTCGCTCTCCTTTTTCTCCTCTTCTCTCCTCTCTCTTCATGGATCTTCCTTGTCACCCCCACCCAGAGCGAGAAAGGAAAGCAGCATCAATCACTGTTAACTGACTGACCACTGTCCGTTGGTGGTACTAAATGGATCTCCACAATTGAATAGAGGCCTAAGTGTGTGGTAAATGCTCTCAATGGGTAAATGAATTTGCGGGTTAACTTGCTCTAAGAGCCTTTAGATAAGGCAAAATAATAAAAACACCTAAAGTAGATATTATTCTTTTGATATATTGGAAAAAGAGTCGAGCCTCACATTCATCACTGCAGGTTTGCTGTACAAGAAGAGAACAGAGGAAGCAGAGGGTGTAACCCAAAGACAATTCAGCTTTATTTTCCTCATATAGATTTGACTGTACACAGCTCATACCATTACACGGACGGCATGAATGAACGAATAAATTCAGTGCTCTCTTTTACATCTTTTTCAAAGACACACAGCAATAAATAATAAATAGCGTTCATGAAAGAAGACGATCAACACGATTTCCAAACTGTACAAAATTTACAACACTTAAGATGCAAACCTGTAAAAACAGTGCGGGGCCATGTCTTTCTGCAGTGCTGTTTGTTACTGCTTGTCATTTACACTGTCAATATTTTGGTCATTTATGGTATCAGTGAAGTACTAACGTGGATACTACTGTGGGTTACAAACTTAATATTGAAGTAAGTGGCATTATACCATCTTTGGCAGTATGTGATCCCCAACATATATTTGCGCCATGGATCGGTCAAATGTCTGGCAATTTTTTTCACGGACTTGTCTTTGATGTGTAGAACAATAAATACCACTAATGAAAATTAAACATTCGGCATAAAAGTGGTATTTTTTAACTATGACAATCATCGTTTATCAAATCTGTGTGCAATTTAATGGGCAAACAAAGTTGATAATCACTGAAATAGGTTTGTTTTTTAAAGTAGAACTTTTCACCTCCAAGTGGCAAAGCAGTTTTTAAGGGTTCATTGCCTCAGAGCAGACTACAATGTGGACGTCCTCAATCAGACAGAGAATTCCTACTCTGTGAAAGGTGGCACGAGGAGACGGCCAGTTGCCGTTTATTTGACACATTGGACTTGGCCTGGTTACACAAACATGAGGGGATCTGGTCCTTTCTCAAAATACTGTTTACCCTCAAACAATAAATAAAACGTAAATTATGTAAGTTGACCATCATCTCGCTGTGGCCCGATACCAATTGCTCTACGGACCGGTACCGGTCCACGTCCCGGTGGTTGGGGACCACTGTGTTAGAATACATCAAATCCAGCAGTATAAATAAAAACATTTTTTTTCCAAAGGAGCTATTCCAATTATATTCAGTATTCAGGTGTGAGTTGAAGACAATTTCTCTGATAACCTGAGTAAAACATGTGAGGCCATGTCTCTATGTCTTATTGTTATAATTTAGCTTTTTGGTAATTTAATGTGTGTTATTTAATCAGGTTAACAAACACTAGGATTTCAAGCCTAATGTTAAACATTTTTCCACATTTTATATTCTGTTGAAATTGACAGTCAAGAAGGACATTATTTCTCTGTAACATTGATGAACAATAATAAATTAGATTTTAGCTAAATAATATAACCAATATTAAAAATTGATTTCCAAATATATTAAAAACATCAATAAAATTTATATATTAAATGAAAATCAATCAAATGTATATATTAAATGTATAAATAATCAACTTATATTTTGTTGAAGAAGAAACAATTTGCTGTAGTATCGTGTACTTATACATTAACCCCAGTGCAATTATACTGTAAAGTGTGTTTTTCACTGATACCATGTACACAGTAAATATTTACACTGTAAATGGGCTGCAGTAATCGTCAGTTTACTTTAACGGTATGTTTTCTTAACTGTGTTACTTCCTGTGTGTTGATTTACTTTCTGGCTCCCAAATCCTAAGCTGTGTTTAAACGAAAAAACTATCTTGGCAAAATTTCAGGAAAGCGGTCGGCGTATATATTTTTTCTATAGAATAAACCGCAGCATGGTGTCTCCAATACTTTCAGCTGATGTGACAGAGGGAAACGCGGTCGATTGATCAGTGACTTGTTGGAAATGTGTCAGTTAAGCACAAACACGCAGCATATCCAACAGTTTGTCAAACTGAAGGGCAGGGATCTGGGGTTGATTTGTAATAAATCCTCTGACATGGAGATCAGACAGTGGAACAGAACAGAACAGACTGATGACACATCTGGGCTCAGTAAGTAGGTTGATAGCAGGCAAAGCTGGAGCTCTGCCCCACTGAGCAGATAGCAGGAGGAGATCAGATCAACAAAGGAGAAGAAGCAACACAGGGATTTATTCCATCTAAAATTCCTGCTAATACTCAACGGTTTGGGTTTGATGTTTCTCAGTTGTTTTTGCCTAATAAACTTTAACGCATATTAGATCTGTGCATTAGTATTAATACGTTATTGACAAAAAAAAAAGTTGTAAGCAACTGGACTGTTGAAAGACTTTATCAGTTTGTGGTTGATGTCAGAGAGAACACTAGTAGTTCGTACTATTTTCACGGACCGGTTGTTAAGTTGTGGCAGATAAATACCACTTATTAAAAGTAATAATTTCTGTTATATATGTAGTACTATGAAATCTTCCTACCCGAATTAACTGCACGCACACAGTTTCCCCAGTGCACATAGCCTATAATATCCTCCTACAAGACAGGTTTACTGGGTTAGAATCTCTGTGTCGTTTTGAATTTATTTTTGTTGTCTTCACTGAGAAAATATTTCCTAATCAAATATAGTTGCATTATTGATGATGGAATCCTAGCCATTCTATTGGTCAGTTATTTTGTTCTATAGTTCAGTTCTTTTGTTGATATGGCTATGGATCAAGTGGAAGTAATAGACAGATGGGGCCAAAAGGAAACATTATTTCTCTGTGGCCTGACACCAATTCACCCACGGACCTGTACCGGTACCCGATCCAGTTGTTGGGGACCACTGGTCTAGAGGAGTATAAATTGTGTTCCCTCTGACGTCAATTAAGAAAGGGGAATAAAATGTCTTTCAACTCCAAAATCCAGTTCCTTACAACTAAACCCTTGTTGGATATCATGACCTGGATGAATGAGAATATTCACAATAAGATATTAACTAATGTTTGTGATAAATTAATAGAATCTTTTCACTCTATACCCTTGTGGACTGTTCTTCAACACCTCAGCTTTGATTTCTGGCAAGTCTGGGAACAATTAGAATTAATACTGACAAACGTCCACTCTGAGAGAAGCTTCAACACAGACAAGAACAAGTCGAGCAGATATGAAGAAGAGACACCTGCTGTGTAGCCAACAGTAAAAGCCCTCAGTAAAAACAAGAAGAGGCTTCAGCTTTTGTGGACAGACAGACGAGTGGAGGGACAGATCATCTTCAACTCTGAAGCTTCAGCGGTTAAGTTAAAAAAAACATCAGCACGTTTCAAAATTCACACTTGTGCCACTGTTCTTGTTAATGTTCTCTCCCCGTGAAACACTGTATTAGCCTTGTGCATATGTCTCTCTCCCTTCTTCTCTCCGTCCTCTGCATTCCCGTCCACACGTGTGGAAAAAGAAGAGGAGAATAAAGTGCATCGCCAATGCTGAGGCTCCGATGTGGCCCCGGAAGCAGTCCAACAACCTTTCTACTCATGAATCAGAAGCATGCAGGTGCCTCCTGGGTCTCAAAGGAACTCTATAGATTTAGCCCTAACATTGTAGCTGTTAGAGAAGGGTGAGTTATTTTGGGAGATGATGTTTCCTCCACTGTAGTAATCCCACAACATATTGGAAATCCATTCTCATCTTAAGAGAGTGAGAGACAAAATAAAGTCAGTTGTTCACAAATGTTGTATGATACACAGTTCAGAACTACTCTTCTCTGGACCACACGTCCAGACCAGGGCTGACCCTTCGCTGGAGGGACATGGACATAAACTCCACGTCTTTCTTCTGCTCTTCACCCAAGCATCACAAAACACACCAGTCTTTGCTGGTGAAGGACAGAAATGTCTCATCACGGGATCACCTAGCACTGTCAGAGACTCAG
Organism: Paraplagusia blochii; assembly: GCA_016785265.1. NCBI lineage: Eukaryota > Metazoa > Chordata > Actinopteri > Pleuronectiformes > Cynoglossidae > Paraplagusia > Paraplagusia blochii. The sequence goes on from JAFBJS010006239.1 coordinate 95,058, forward strand.
AACTGGGAATGGTCCATCTCATCCAACCAGGAAGCAGGGCTGGTGGGGAAGTCAGGGTATCCTGTACTGCTGCCTGTGGACAAGTCTGAGGTGGGACCCCCTGCCATAGCCCTTAGAGCTTGGCCCACTCCACCTGCTCCACCCTGCACCACCAGAGTGTCCATGTTGAAGCCCAAGTTGTTGAGGAGAGGAGTGTGGCCAGACAAGGAAGTGATGGAGGAAGGCGACTGGGGAAGACCATACGGGCTTCCCGCTCGGATGTCGTGGTACTGCTGGCCCGTCGCGTCCACGGAGAAGCCGCCGTTGAGCACCGTGCTGTTGGTTACGTCCCCGACACTCCCATAGAGGCCGTTGGTGTGGCCAAGATCTGACAGGACCTGGTCGTCTGTGAAGGAAAGACTTTCACTTAGCATCCGCAGTGTGAAGACTTTGCAGAAACATTTTATAGCTGATATATTTCAATACAGTTAAGTGCTTTTATGAGTCAGATTTATTGTATCAACAATGGATGTACAGTGTGAGTAAACCCGGCTAAAGGATGTGCCTAAGAGTCTTTTCCACAAACATGCTTTATGTCTGTAATTACTGCAGCACAAAAGATCTGTTTTCATCTCTTCAGTCACAGCACAGCTCCACAGCACTTTGGCTCTAATTGACCAAAAAGCATCACATGCTTTATTGAGTTTCTGTCACCATGTTTTCCTTTCTCGTAAAGATGCCTTTCTCTTAAAAGTGGCTTCAAGACTTTTATGATTCCCCAAAATGAAGTCGACCAACATTTAATAACCTAAATGTCACAACGGACTTCCTCCTCCATCTTTTTTTTTTTTCTCCAAGACTAACACAGGCATCGGGATCTGTGTTCAGCCGCAGGGAAGAGTAAGAAGAATGTGAATTAAGAACGCCTTATCTGATTTGCCCTAGAACGACACCATTCATTTAGCAACGCAAGGAAACAAATGAAATGCTGCAGAGACACATTCAATTGCAGCTGCACCCTTGTCATTTAGCAGCTTGTAGGCTTCCTTAATTCCATTAGAACAACAGCATGAATGATGATTCCCTCTCAGGGATCTCTTTCCTCTCTCTCTAAAGCAGTCATGGCTGTGACCACAGGACCAGAGGTATCTGTGGCCTACATACCTCTGAAGCTTAGTTCACTGTCACTCAGTCCGGCATCGTCAGCTGAGCTTTCCTTCTCCACCTTAGCGCCACCTCGACTGCGTTTCACACTTTTGTAGAACTGAGTCCAGCGATGGCGACCGGCGTCTTTCTTCAGCCGCTTCTCCTTTGCTCGTCGGTTCTGGAACCAGACCTGACAAAAATAGAAATGTTAGTAATGAATAAAGAAAGGCAACACACACACACACACACACATAAATATATATATACTGTATATATATATATATATATTGCTCCCACGAATATGCACTGTCCTAATTAAATAAATAAATATATGTATATATATATACTGTGTGTATATATATATATATATATTGCTCCCACGAATATGCACTGTCCTAATTAAATAAATAAATATATGTATATATAGATACTGTGTGTATATATATATATATATATATATATGTCTGAGTCTGTTTAAATAAGACAGACTACTAACATCAGTTTTG
>JAFBJS010006240.1:3031-25137 GCA_016785265.1 Paraplagusia blochii
CACACAAACAACGCTTCACACGTCAATATTTGTTGTGAATTCTTCCAATTACGTTTGTGAATTGTGGTACGCGCACGCAAATCGTGCTTTTACTTTGTGAAACTACGCGCACGCTAATTTGTATTTTTGAGACTCATTTTACGCCGACCAGATTTGTGAGCGTAATTTTGCAACGTCACTCCGTCCCCAGCCAATCAAAAGTTTCACTCATTTGCAGCCAATCACACGGTAGTCTCCCCACGAGGGTCCGTCTGTGACGTCACTAAACTGCGTTTACGCACGCGGATCCGTGTTTACACGTGTGTTCTTTCGTGTTCTTCTCAGAATACGCACGCGGATCCGTGTTTACGCACACGGATCTTTTTGAGACTATTCTGGCTCCATAGTAGTGCAGTCTGTGTGCTATGGTGGGTTATAAATCGGATTGAAATATTAAAAAACAATATATTGCTATGCACATGATCACACAATTGCGAAGCAACAGCTTTTTCTAAGATTTTAGAACTAAAAGGTAAATTTGAAATGGGCCTATAGTTAGCTAGAGTGCTAGCATCCAGAGAAGGCTTCTTAAGTAATGGTTTAATTATTGGTGTATAAGGCCTCTGGGACACAGCCACTCAGTAGGGACATATTTATTTGTTTGTTGTAATATTATATATCCCATTTGGGGAGGGACTCTTTAACAACTCTAGCTGGTATAGGATCAAGGTCAAGGTCAGCTTTATTGTCAATACCTTTACATGTACAGAACATACAAGGGTATCAAAATTGCATTCCTCGCTGTCCCATGCTCAGAAATGACACAACATTACCATACAAACATTTGGGTGCCAGGCATGCAGTCTGCAAAGGTCCAGCTGACAATTGGTTAATTTAGTCGAGGAGACCAGTGACCTTAGGTTTGGGAGATTTAGAGGGGTAAATTAATTTAGTTGCAGAATTGGAGTCACCATTGTGTCTAGGTTGGTCAAGCTAAACTGCGTTTTGGTCATGTGTGGGGATAGAAGGTGGTTAATTCTCTCTGATTTTATCTATTTTATCATTAAAAAATATTAAAGAGTCATTGCTATGCAAAGATAGAGGTATCATTGGGTTGATTACATTATGACTCTCTGTCAGCCTGGCTACAGTGCTGAAAAGGAACCTGGGATTGTTCTTATTTTTAATTATTAACTCTGAGTAATAAGCTGTTTTTGCATCTTTCAGAGCTCTTTTGTAAGTATCAAAGCTGTAGCCATAGCGAGTGTCGTTATGTGTGAAACGCCACGCTCTTTCGAACCTCTGTGTCTTTAATTTTAAGGTATGAGTTTGGGCACTATACCAGGGGGGGATTTATTTCCCACTGTGGTCGAATAGTCGGATAGTAGGGGATTTTTATTAAATACTACCATATTATATATGTCAATGCCATACATTAGCATTAGTTTAAGGTGTGTTTGTGTCAAAGAGTAGGTTTATTAACATGTTGATTGAAGCCAATTGAGTGGAGCAAATCTTTAAAGTATGAGCCCAGACTGTCATTGTCATATGTGGATGTTAAAGTCACCTACTATGATAATTTTGTCAGAACTGAAAACTAGTTTTGACAAAAAATCTGCAAATGGGTGTCACTTCATTTATATACAGTATATGTAATGATCTTCCTGAAGCCATGTTTCTGTCAAATAGTAGTAAATCAAAGTTATCACTTATTAAATTGTTTATGATTCGTGCCTTTGAACGGAGGGATCCTAGTGTTCATTTGTATGAGGTTATTTTGAATAACTCCACTTCTGTATCTCCCTGGCTGCTCTTTAAGAGTGGACCTCTAAGAGTTGACCTTAATATGAGGGTTCTAGGTTCCTGTATAATAATTTCATATAATTCCTGTATAATAATTGCGTTGGGTGGCTCACTAGATCTATGCTCGTATGTTGTATTAATAATGTTGTTATTGTTAATGTTAATGGTAATAGGTCACTGACATGGTGGGAGCACAGAGAAGCATGTTAGACTGCAACTCTGTTTCCTGGCCCCAGCTGCTAGAAGAAGCTAGTGATGTTTGATACTACCAATTTTCTTTTCAATCCAATACCAAGTAAAATTTGGGCTGGTATCGATGATACCAATATTGATACCTATATTTTATCATTTGCCTTTTAAATAAAATCAAATCATAGCTTCTTTAAGAATCCAAGGCAGAGTTTTTTATTTAATTATTTATTTTAAACTCTGGAGTGTGTAGGGATGATACCATGCTCAGGGTACCTCAGTGGTAACTTGGCAGTAGGGGGAGTTTGCAGACCCAAGTCTGCTTCTGCTTGATTTATGTTACACAAACATGTTAACATGAAAATACAGAACATGTAAATAACAACCTCCAACAACATTCCCTCATTCATAGGTTTTTGTTAAGGAATAATAGCATATTTACTGCCTTCCCCTTTAGTCTGTTTCTTTTTTTTTGCTCAGAACTTCTCCTGCATTTGAAAAGACTCTCTCTGGTGGTACAGAGTTGACAGTATTTCCTATGTATTTCCCTGCCAGTTTGCTCGGTTCATGTTTGTAGCTAGATTCATGTGCTTTCCACCAAACCATTGCATTCCTATCTCTGGGAATCACTTTTTCATCAGAGTACCAACGTACTTCAATGAGCACATAACTTGCAGCTGACTGGTGATGTCCTGACAAAACCTGCATGTCAAAATGACATACCCCTGCTTTTGGTATTGCTGAACTTGGGGGGGTCAGGATTGTGGTGTGGCTCTTAGGTAGGAGATGCTGAAGTAGAAGGCTCTGAAGTAGTATAGGCTCTGGATTAGAGCTAACAGAGCTTGGGGCTAGAGAGGAAGCAGCCTGTCCTGTCCTGAAATGTACTTCCAGCAAGACAGTGAACACTCTCAATACCCCTAAATCTGCTCTGACATTGCTATGCCAGTTGTGTGGCAAAGCGACTACATTGACATTCACAGGCTGCTACAGCTGTGTGATTGAGTGACACAAGTAGAATCACTTTAGAGACTGAAATATATTTTTCAGCTGAAGCTTCCCCTTTCAACCTTGTGCACTGCAGCAACCATATTTGCACCATTGTCTGTTACAACAGCTACAACCTTTTCATTTATCCCCTATTCTCCAGGGATGCGTTTAAGTGCTAAGCAGATATTATCTGCTGTGTGCTGCCCAGGGAAGGTATGGGTTTACAAAACAAATTCCCTAATTTGCCAGTTTTCAATGAGATGACAGTCCACATATCAGTGGTCAGTACAACATGTGAAGCATTTTGCAAAGATGCCTTCACTTTGCCCTTGCATTTATCCATCATCTTAACAAGAACAGTCTCTGTCAACTTCCCCCTGGGACTTTATATTTTTGGTCAAGAGCTCTTACAAATCCTGGGAACCTGGGTCTTTAACTAAGGACAGAGACTGGAGATGCTTTGCGATCATCTCTCCCAGGGATCTTGTGAGTGTTGCTGCTCTTGGGGTATCATTTTCAAATGACATAAAATCACAGGGAAAAACAAAAGATATGTTTATTCTGCACTACATTCTTATTACATTCAACTATGTACTGTATATTGCCCCCTCAAAAAACCTACAAATAGGAGGTACAAACACTTACTTTCTTGTAATACTGGGTAACTCAAACTGAAATTGGCAGTAAAATATTTATTTAATTAATTTAATAAATAATTAAATAAAGAAATGTCACAATAATTGTAAAATTTTAGTACCTACCTACAAAGTACCTACATTTTAAAACATTATTTTATCAGTTAAACCAAATAAGACTGATTGTAAGTAATAAGAAATACAGTAGGTTTTTATTAATATACTGTTATGTTTTATTAATCTTTTCCTTGTATCTTGTATTTCTTGTATTTTTTTTTCCAAAGTTAACCATGGCTGTTTTATTGTAATTTTTCTGTCTAATGACAACTAGTCTACGTGATCCACTTTAAATGGTAATAAATTAAGATTCCTCACATTAATAAAATTAGAATGGGGTGTCAAACTAATTTTCACTGTGGGGGCAATGTCAACAATATAGTTATATATAATTGTAACTGAATGACTGTACTGCTTTAACTACAGCATAACTTGCTAATACCAGTTTCTGTATTTTATTAATTATATACTATATAAGTTACAAATATCATACTTTACTCTGTTTAATGTATATACTAATTTATACATTAATGAAAGTCAATGCCATGGATTTCATTCTAAGGAAAATATAAATGTTAAAGCTTCTGCAGGCTACACAAAATGGGGGGTTTGGGAGGGGGCTGGAGGAGGGGAAGCATTGCGCGCACACAGACGAAACTTGCAGGAGCTCAGGGGGGAGAGGAGGGGATGCGTTACAGTTGCATACACACACACTACGGAGAATGGGGCAGGGAGGGGGTTGAAATTCAGATGGATATTTTTATCCATATTTTACTTGATCTTGTGTATTCTTTACTGTAAAGAGTTTATGGTAGTAGTAGAATTATATTATAATAGTATTACTAGTATTTTCTCTTTTTTTTTTACCTCAGTAAAGCTTTTGTTTTTATTTAATTAACCCGACTTGTTCCGATGGGTCTCTTTTGTATTTCATAATATATTTTTGCAGAGGTTAAATAAAGATGAATGAATAAATGAAGCCATTCATTGAAGCCATTCATTTGAAGCCATTCAAATGACTAAATCATTTGATAGTCTTTATTTTATACATTTCTAATTCATTACTAACATTCATGACTGAGTGAAAGCAAGGAGTAGAGCCCTTGTGCTTCCGCATGACGCACACAGCCAGGCAGAATTAGTCCCACCAACCGAGCATCACTTAGACAACATCTCAATAATTTGGATACTTTTACACCATGTTTCTGTTTAGGATACACCTCATCTTAGATGCGTAATTATCAAAAGTATCGATATTTTGATTTCAGTATCGATTTCAGAGCATAAAGAACCAGAATTGAAAGTATCGATATTTCAGTATCAATCCGCACATCACTAGTAGAAGCTCCATCCAGAGTGAGATGAACACCATCCCTTTTGATCAGACAAGGCTTTCCCCAGAAACTTTGCCAATGTTGTGTGAAGCCCACATTATTTCAAGGGCACCACCTTGACAACCAGTGGTTGAATGATAACGTGCTACTATATTAGGGGTGTCAAATTTGTTCCTCAAGGGCCGCAGTGGCTGCAGGTTTTTTTTTCCAACCCATCCAGAGCAAATTAGTTGACCAATCAGCTGTCTGGAGACTCAGATCAGTTAATTGAAAATTCAAGTCAGGTGTCCTGCTGGTTGGTTGGAACCAAAAACCTGCATCCAAACCTTTGTGGACACCCCTTGACTATAGGTCATCACTGGTCATGTTCGGAAAAACATACTGAGTTCGATATGCTTTTAGCGAATCTACACACCGACTTAATGTTTATTTTAGTGAGCTCCGACTGGCGAAGCCGGATGTCATTGCTGCCGACGTGGATAATAATTTTATCGAACCTTCGATTAGCCTTAGCCAGCAGCTTCAAATTAGATATGATGCTGCTGCTCTGGCCGGGCTATGGTCGCTGGAGTTTAAAACTTCACGTTTTGCAAAACAGAGTTGCCAGTAACTAGAGTCGTGGCTAACCAGGGGCTTTGGCTTAGCGCTACACTTCCTACCACGGACAGTCACCCTTTCACCCTGGTTTCCCTGCTGCACGGGAGCTGCTGGGGATCTAAAGCTAACTGTGACTGTGGGGCAGCTGTTTCAATGGTTAATGTTGTGGGCCTAGCTTCTATATTGGTGAGCCGTGCTTCATGCTGGCTAAACCTCGCCTCCAAGTTACATTTAATACATATGCCGTTTTCGCTAAACTAAGGCGAGGGGTAATTAAACATGAGGCACTATGTACATGACAAAACGGAGGAGGGAGAGAGAACAGGAGAGTGGGAGAGACAAGTCAATAATGTCGGTGGACCAATATATTGGCCATCCCTAATTATTGTGTTATTATAGTTTGCTACATGTACAGTATATTTATTTACACTCACAGGACTTGTAAATGCATGTGTAAGTTCTTAGCCATACCAAGGTTATTTTATAGTGGGGACTTCTACAAAGTTTTATGAAATGTCTACAGTGGAGTTTGAAAAAAAAACATTACAAACATATCACTGGGGTCTTTGCTTATAGCTATGCTTATTTGATGCCTAACTTTCTCCTCCCAAATTGTAATAAACATCTGTACTTTGTATGGATGTACTTCGCATGATTGTTGTGAAAGATATTGTCCTTGTTGTAAATGGATAAAGGGAAGATATGTGATTCAAATAGTGTAACCTTTGTAGAAACTACTTTTGTACAAGGTCATAGGCCACTTAACAGCAGTTATTTGTCCAACTCATGATCTTCTCTTACATACCCCTTTTTACCATCTTAGAAAAAAAAAATGTATTTCAAAGGCTACCAAGGATGGATTGCTAGCACATACGTGTAGCACCTATCTGTTGTTTCCTGGTGTTCATTGCTCTCTAGAGCTGCTGTTTTTGGGTCACCAACAATTCCGAACAAACCACTTTGGACAAGTTGGTTGTTTATATACAGAGAAATAAAACAACAACCTTCCTTCTGTGGTTCTTGGTTTTGAGAGGAATGTTGGCACCATCTTTCCACTCTATCAAGCTAATACAAAATGGGACCATTTTGTATTTTGCACAAGAAAATTATACATTTGTCAACATTTTTTTTTCCATATTCTCGTATGCAACAGTACCAATGGCATAATGTATGCAACACAAATACTAGGATGTGAATCTCCTACTCACAAAACTATCTGATTTAAATCTCGGCCCAAAGGCTAAAATCCAATTTGTGGACGATTGGTGGAGTTTGGTTTGATTCAGTTCAAATTGACAATTTAACTCCAAAGTGCTTTATGTTACAGAGGATAAAAAGTAAAAAGCATAGTATCTATGTTTTCTAATTTAGTTTTCAACAGTCAATACACCAAGTCTACTGATTATCAATTCCGACAACATAAACAATATAGGCCCCTGGATACAGTTGGGCCTATCTACATAATGTAGCCAATGTATAAAACCCAAAACCAGACATACAGTGTGCCTCACCTAACAAGTTAATTTATACATTGTAAGTTTAGTCCTTATAACACAGGCAAGTTGCCAAGGCAAACAATCTGGATTATTGTTTCAGTCACTGATGTGAGTTTAAATACAAACAAGCAGTGTTCGGCTAGTTACTTTAAACAAGTCACTTATTACTTAGTTACTGCTCTGAAAAAGTAACTAGTTACGTTATTACTAACTTTATTACTAACTTGATCTTAAAAACCCAATATTTTTTTTTTAACTGTGTTGTATCTTTGTACTTGTTTTATTTTATTGTATTTTTATGCTCTGGTAACATTCATTGCACTGTCTGTCAGTCCAGGGAGTGGATCCCTCTCCTTTGGTTCTCCCTAAGATTTTCTACCGTTTTTTTCCCTCTGTAGTTTTTCCTTGCGGCTGAGGGTCTAGGGCAGGGGTTGCCAACCTTTTTGAAACTGAGAAGGAAACTTCAAGGGCACTGAGTAAAGAAAGAGCTACCTCTTTGATCACACAATTCTGAAAGAAGAAAGTTGCAGAGTTCATCTCTAACTAAATTAAATTTTATTAATGACATTCTACATGAAGACACTGATTGTTAATGATTAATAATTTAGCAATAAGGATTCAGAATGATTGAACAAGGTAGGAAACAGATAAACTTCAACATGAAATATTTTATTTATTTACCTTTTCATTTCATTTTCAAATTCACAACATTTTGCAGGAAACCACGTCTAATTTTCGTCGAGATGCTTTCGAAAAGTCTTTCGAAAAGTCTTTCGAAAAGACGCTATCAGTTTTCATCAAAATCATGAATTCTACACTTTGTTTGTATGAATGATCAATTATGTAAGATTTAACAAAAATCAAGCTACCTTTAACTCACGGATCTTTTCTGTCTGTAGTGCGATGCCGGGTGGGTAGTTAGAATGGTAACTCATTTGCATCGCAAATGAGACACACACAGTTTTCTTTCACATCAGTAATAAAGAATTCCTCCTCCCATTCACTGTAAAAATAATACGTTACGGTAGATAATAATACGGTAGAAATCACTTTCATCTCTTTACCTTCGCAATGCTCAAGACCAAGGCCAAGTTTGTCATGCGCACTAGACTGAACTCTGCCCCATTCTACATCTAATTCTCATATAAGCGAACTGTGCTACTTTTATGATTTTTTTAAAGGTTTTTATATATTTTTTTTATACTTTTTGTTTTTATTTAAATCAATGTAAATGCAATTCAAAAAGAATGGCAACACAATTTAATTAAATTTAAGACAGTGATAGTTCGTGATTAGGTCTATTTTTAGAACTGGCTTGCGGGCAACTGACATGGTCACTGCGGGCGACACAGTGCCCGCGGGCACCAGGTTGGCGACCCCTGGTCTAGGGACAGAGGATGTTACCAACCCTGTAAAGCCTTATGTGACAAATCAGATTTTTAATGTTCTATATAAATATATGTTTTTCTATATAAATACATACAGTATACATATATTCATATTAATTGATTAAAAAACGTTTAGTGTTGTGTTCTGTAGAAACTATCAAAATAAAATGTAGTGATACTGTAATGGTTAAAATTTTTATTCGGCAGTTATAGGGTTAATGTTTCCAAGGAGGCGTGGTTAGAGCTGTGTGGATGTGGGAGTGTGAGAGTGAAAGAGAGAAGCTGCAGGGAGCAGCGCTGCAATTAGAGTCTGGAAATAAGTTATGAGTTCACTGTAATCTTGAATAAAGTTCTTCAGAGCTCGGAAGCGTCTGACTAGTCTGTCACCGGGGCATTACAATACAATAAAAACAAAAAAGATGTTCAGACATTGAGAGGCATCATTATTGTAACCTCAACTTGCCACCTGCCGTCGTCTTTCTTGTCTGTTTGAGACTTGTTTTTCCCTATAAGGCTATAATGCCCGCCCAGCCCTCTTTCTGATTGGCTTAGCATGAAATGTTATGTCAACCAATCATTGCTCCTTTTCAACACCATCTTTCACTTATGACTGACATGCAGCAGACAGGCTCCGCAGCCACACTGTGTTTTCTCCTGGGCAGAGAGAAACCGTCCATTTGGACCACAGATAGTAACGAGTAACAAGCCCATTAACAAAAAAGTAACAATAACGGCGTTACTGAATTGGGAAAGTAACGGGTTGCATTATTAGTTACCGAGAAAAGTGGTTTTGTTACATAACAGCGTTACAAGTAAGGCTTTAGTCCCAACACTGAAAACAAGTCCAACAAATCACTGACAACAAGATCCATAGACTTTAGTAGGCAGTTATAGAAAATAGAATGTCTAAGACCACCCAAGTCTAATCCATATATTTGATGCATTTAGTTAGGTTTTCTTGACAAAAAATGAAAATCAAGAAATCAAACACACTAAACACTCTTACTAACTGATACTTTGTTTCTATTTCATAACATTTTTCTCAGTCTTCTCTGAAGCACCAGGTTATTGTTAACGTTTGTCATCCTTCCAGTGCATTTTATCCTCAGTGTTTTGATGGTTGTTCTACAAACTTTGCAAAATGTGTGGCTGTTGTCCAGCTTTCTATCCTTCTAAAAAACCCAAATGATTTCCACTCCTATGATTTTAGGTTAGAATCGCTGTGAATTTCATCATTATTGTCTGACTAGTCACTGACAACACAGTATAGATAACCCCTTACTACAGCCTCTCCAATCAAATCAGCCGACGTCACAAGTAAACAGTCAATGTCGGAGTTTTGTCAGTGTTCACACACCCAAACTGGCACAACTTGCATAGACTAGACTAAATAGTCTATGCAAATATTGACTAAACATAGACTTGCAGAGTCTATGTTTAGTCTATGTTTCAAAAAGTATGGTATCACTAGGCGTGGAGGATGTTCATTTGGTTGTTTAATTTTGTAGGAAAAAAAAGTACATCATAGACAACACAAACATAAGGTCATTTCAAATGGCAACCTTATGCCCATTTGGCATTCATAAACACAATGAAGAAATAAAGTTGTTTCAAATCACAACTTTATTGCTTTATGACACACTAAAAGAAATCCAGAAAAAAAGGATTTGGTAATAAGTAACAATTTTTTATTTAGACCAAGCAAAAGGAAATACATATAGAATCACTAAAAAGTAATTATAACCAATTATTACCAAATCATTTTTTCTGGATTTCGTTTAGTGTGTCCAGGGGAGAGAGAGTGGTGATTGGAGCAGATTTCAATGGCCATGAAGGATAAGGGGACAGAGAAATGATGAAGTGATGGGTCAGATTGGAGTTATGGATAGAAATTTGGAATCACAGGAAGTGGTAGATTTTGCGAAAAGAATGAATGGCTTTGGTAAAAACCTATTTTCAAAAGAGAGAGGAAGACATGATGACATACAAGAGCGCCCCTTTTTGTTTGCTCTGGTGATGGACAGATTGACAGATGAGGTCAGATAGGAGTCTCCATAGACGATGATGTGATCTGCAGTGAGAGTAGGCAACAGCTTCAGGACTTTCCACCTCTAGCAATTCCACCGCTATTGTTGCCACTGGGACTGGAGACATAAACAAAGCCAGGAGGAGTGGAATCGCATTTAAGACCAAGTTACATGAAGCTTACGACAAAAGGTTGTCGCCCAAAAACCCGTCCCTTCTCTTTGGCGAGCAATTTTATGCAGACATTGTAAGTAAGCGAGCAGTAAGCAAGTGGTGGCATAGTTTGATATGTGATCCTGCTAGACCAAGCAAGTAGCTAATTAATGACAACAGTCCATCAACATGGCTGATTTTATGTTTTTATTTAATGTTCCTGATATGGAGGAATTCTCCCTAAAATGGGCCAAATGGATGACAAGAGTGATTATTACCTGCCTGGATTTGTAATGAATCAATTAATTTTGCCAAAATACATCAAGTATCCTGAAATATTCTGGTGAATTTGTATTAAAAAAAACTACAGTCAGTAACAAAATTCTCAAAAACGTAATTTTGTAATAATTCTGCTTGACCAATAAATTCATTTTCATATCATATTTCAGTTCCGCTCTTCAGTCAAAGAATTGTGTGCTGCCTGCATGACACCTGTCTATCAAATGGAAAAGATGGTGTTCAATCAACTTATCCTACACAACAAGTGTTTCTGCTGTAAACATTGTCGAAAAAAACTCAGGTGAGATAAGTTATCACAAATTAGACTATAAATATATATATATTTATATATACATACATACATATATACATATATACACATATATATATATATATATATAATCTAATTTGTAGCAGTAACACAATTTTGATCAAAGCAAACTTATTCTTGTGTTTCATTTAATTTCAGTGTTCACAATTTTTCTCTTCTTCGTGGAGAAGTCTATTGTTCTACTCACTACCAACAGCATTTTAAAAGAGAAAACAATGATGGAGGATTTAAAACTAAGCAACACAAAGACATTTCAATTCTGAGCAAAACAGACACAAATGAGCCAGATGATGGGTACATTGCCAAAATTGTAAAATCAAAAAATGCAATATTGGATGGAGCTCTAGATGTAAGGCAGAAAACTGTGACAACTTGGCCACCAGAGATGAAACACTTACCATGTAACAATATGTTACGGAAGAGACCAACAGAAACAGCAAAGCACATGGTACCGGATAGGGAGAATTTGATTTTTGCAGGGAATGTAACTAAAGAAAAACAGCTCAAAATAACTAGACAGCGAGACAATAAAGAAAAGATGATAAAGGGCTGTACAAAAACAACAATATGGGCTCTCCAAGCTACAAAGTCTAATCTTAAGCCCCCAGTTAGAATCGGGAAGACAGATCAGGATAAAGTGACAGCTGACATCAAAACAAACTACAATCAGAGAGGAGAGAAAACTGAAAAAACTAAAAGGCTGGTGCATTTTTCTCCTGATATCGATTTGACTGAATATGAACAGGGTCAGCATGATAAAATGCAAGGTGAATTGCATCATCTTGCATTTTATCAAACTAATAATAGACAAGCAAGTAAATCTTACGGTAAGGCAGATAAAATGAACAACACATCACCAGAGTTAAGTGAAACAGAAGATCCTTGTAAAAGTCTTGGTAAGAGCCCTGAAGAATCCAACTGCAAGACACAGCAGGAGTCTAAGGTGAAGGCACAGAGCTGTCTAGACCTTCCACATACACATTTTCCTCTGCCAGAAGGAGATACTGAGATTGATGAAAAATCAAAAGTAATAAAACATATTTCTGATCCTTTTAAATCAACTCAAGCCTATGTCACAGGTCAAGGACTAGATGAAACTCAAAAGGTTTCAGTCAAATCAGATAATGATTGGTTAGAAGACGGAGTTTCGCAAAGCTCAGTAGAACAAATTCTTGAAGTTGTAAGCATTAAAGATGGACATAACAACAATGATTCAACCATTGTGCAACCAAACGAAGATTTCCAGAAAATGATTGTTGTGAGAACTGAACCTCCAAAGTCTTCTGCAAAACACTTGGAAAAATCAAAGACCAAACTAAGCTCATTTAAAGGAAAAAGTCCATTATCAAAGCTATTTATGTCACATGAAGCTGCAAGAATCAACAAAACTGAGGTAAAAACAGCTAAGAAACCAGATACAAAACCCAATGGTGAAATACCACAAGGAACAGAATATATAACTAAATCTGATCCACAACAGAAACCGCATGAATATGACAAAAAAACAGGAGCAATAAAAGAGTATTTTGGAACGGAAGATAACAGTTATTTGACTTATGTCTCAAATTTAAAGCAAGGGTTACAGAAGTCTAATGTAACTGGGACCAAAACAATTGATAATCAGGAAGAGGAAGGATATTTGGCAAAATTAGAAAAAACCTCAACAAGTAACTATCATGTCATTCCAAAAAGAGATTCAGTGTCTGTATCTCCACAAGAGAAACCGCATGAATATACCAAAAAAACAGGACAAGTAAAAGAGAATGTTGGTCGGGAAGGAGATGACAACTATTTGACTTATGTCTTAAATTTAGAGTTACAGAGGAAAAATGTTAATGAGACCAAAACAATTGATAATCAGGAAGAAGGTTTTTACACAAACTCACAAACAACCTTAACAGCTAACCATCACAACACTCCAAAAAGAGATCAGGTGCCTGTATCCACAGCTAAAATTGAGCCAATCACATCTTCAAAACAATCTAAAGATGTAATTTGTATTGCACCACCAATGCCACAAACACCTGGAAAGCCTGTCACTCACTTTACTGAAGACAAAAGCAAAGATGCAAAAACTGATCAGGCTGAAAGTGACACCTGCAAAGTGTTTAGTTTGCAAGAAGAGTTGGTAGATATAGTCCATGAAAAATGTAATGTTACTTTGAAAAATGAGATTAAACCAGTAACAACTGATCAAATAGTTGATAAAAGTCAGAGTGAAAGCTTCATTCAAATGAAGGAGGTGTCTGATTTGAATAAAAGTGGAGAAAATCTCAACAACAGTCAAATTAACACTTTTGATGGCCATGTCATTTCTGACTTTGAGGAGCCCTTTTCAAATCAAAACAATGAAAAGGTCAACTTGGAAAAGCCAGAAGATGTGTTTTTTTCTCGAAGACCAGAGGGAAACATTATCCACAAAGTGCTACAAGATCACCATTATAATTATGCAAATTCTGAAATTCCTGGTAACATGTTTAAATGTTCTGATGTTCTTTTTGTTGATCAAAAAAATGATGCAACCAACTCTACAAAACCACCATATTTAGTTGATACTCAGCAGTTTGATCACCACAGACTTTTTCCCGATTCTTCTCCTTTGTTCAGTCAAATTTTAGACATTCCTGCAGACCTTATTTCCTCCACTCAGAGTGTTCCTGACATTGAGCCAAACATAAAAATAGAAGATAATTTGACAAATCAGCACACAGAACTTCCAACTCAGGATAAAAACACAGCATTAAAATCTGTTGCGACAATTGCAACTAATGATCTGGACATATTAGGTCTAAACAATGACGTTTTTACTACTCAGGGCAACTTTTCTGCTAATGACAATTATTTTCCTGATAGTCCTTTAGTTTCTCAAAGTCAAATTACTGGACAAGAGGTGACAAAGAATACAGCAACAAACAAAAGCTTGTTGGATGAACTCTGTGGTTGGTAGGCCAATGTTTTAATGGAATTAAAGGAATTGTAGAAGGCACTTTTGAAGTATGCTAGAAATTGCTTGACTATTGATTATTTCACAACAAAATAAGTGCACTCCATGGATTTGAATCTTTTAGTGATTACATATAGACTATAATATGTTTTGTTTTTTTGAAAATCTGTTGAGAACACAAAATAAATATTTTTAGTAATTGTAAAGCTAAAATCTAAATGTTTTCACAATTTTCATTTAATGATAAATGATTCATATGTATTACTATTAATATTTCAATAATGATATTATTAATATTTTATAATATTTTTTAATGAAATAAAGAAATACTTCACCTTATGGTGGTATGTGTATGTTATCTCCATTAGTACAATACAATGCTTTTCCAAAAGGATAAACATAGATTAAGTTTGGGGAAGGTAATCTTAGATTCAAGGTAAGGTTTTGGTTTATAAATCTTTCTTTGGAACACCACTCAATTTTGCATTTCCACTTTTATACATTACTGGTTTCTGGGGGCCACAATCCCCACCACAACAGCGCCAACATGCCCCCAACAGTGGAAATCCAATTTCTTGAATGAAAAGTATTGAGGTACCAAAAAACTGTTTTGATTAGAAATAACTATTTCTGAATGTTGAATATTCTTGATAATGAAAGGCCCATCAACTTGCACTATTATGGAATATTACCATTGTTGTAATACTACTATTGAAAGATATTTTTTTGCAAACAAGCTAAATATTACCAATCATGATTGAAACATGTTCTTTGTTGTATTGGGAAATAAAAAAAACAGCAATTGCATAACTGTGTTTGTTTTACAGTTGCAATAATTATTTTGATTTTTTGCTTTTGTCATTCTCAGGTTTTTATGAATCTCCATGTAAAAATATATTTAATGTATACAAAACAACGTATGAATCTGGAGGCCAACATGGTTAAGTATTTTGCATAGTAAAATAACATAGCAAAAATAATTATGCCTGCAAAAAACACACCTGACATCATCTGTAACCATAGGTCGAGTGAATGTTGTTGAATCAGTGAAATCTGTAGTACAAAAAGCAAATGAACTCCATTTCAGAATGGAAGATTATTTTGTAGCTTTTAACTACTAAGACAAAAATGGCAACATGTTTGAGTGCTGATACTAGTGTAGATCAACTATCTGTTAGGTGAAGAAAGTTCTTGAAAGTTATAGAACTCAGCACCCATTTGCTGTTTTTAAAGCCCCTAACCTTTCAAATGGAATTCCTGTGATAAAGATAGTCTCTTCATTTCCTCTTGCATCTTGCATCTGCCATCCCAACTTAATGACTCCACTCACTTATCATCCACCGCCTCTAATTTATCAGCATAATCGTGGCCAACAGCCGCCACCTCATCACCCTTTTTTTGGCAGTAGTGCTTCCTTGAATTTGACCATAATGCATATGTGCATTGTAACTTTTTCTGTCTCTTGTTGCAGACTCAGTTTCACTTTAACTGATGCTGAGCTGAGCGAAACCGATAAGTTTGATGTCATCAGGTATTTCAGACTCTTCCACACCAGATGCCTGGACAATAGGGAAATTACAGATAAAATTGGTAGCAAGTATGGATTACTAAAAATATTTCTCTATTCATGCACTCACCAATTTAAAAGTCAAATTTTTGTGACTGTTCGGGTCATCAACAATCTTCTGCAAGTTGGCAGCGACTACAAAAAACAACAAACAGATTTAGAACATGTCCTTCATCAAATCACAATGATAACTTATACACATTTAACCGTGGTGCTGTGTCCACTTTCATTTCTACAGAAGCTACTACTTAAAGCACAGTAGAATTACATTGTTCATGTTTTTTTGTTTGGATTTTATGAACGTTAACAAAATAAAAGAAATGGGAGAAGAATGTTAGACATGGAGCTACCAGGTAAGAGACAAAGAGGAAGACCAAAGAGGAGATTTATGGATGCGGTGAGGGAGGACATGGAGGTGGTTGCAGTTAGAGTTGAGTATACAGAGGACAGGGTGAGATGAAAATTGTTGACGGAGGCAACCCCTGAACGAGATAAGCCGAAAGGGGAAGACGCCGAAAGGAGAAGAAGATTTTGTGAAAGTAAATCCCCTTAAATCTTTTTGTAACAATCAAAACCTACACCAGTTGCAATTACTTTTCCATTCATTACTGATGACACGAATAAAAGCCAGTAAGTAAATGGAAATAAGTTGAAGAACAGGTTTGCATTAGAGTGAAAAGTGTGATAACAACATAAAAGTATTTCACCTTATTGTGTGAATAAAATAAAACTTCTCCTGCACAGTAGGACTTTAATTTTAATTATTTCTGTTTAATAAAACAATAAAACTAAGGACTAGAACAAAAAGGTACACGATTGCTTGATTAGGAATAAAACAATTTCGTTAATTGCTGATACATTAAACAAATGTGAAAGACAGCAGTGCGTAACACATTCTATATTCATGTTACTGTAGCAACAACAGCCACAGCGTGTGTTGCTACAGACTGGAAGAGGAGACTTTGATAAAGAGCTCTGTCCGATTCATTAGAAAAAGACGGAACAAAAACCATCAGCCAAAAGGGTCGGTGGACAGAAAAAAAACAAATGACCAACTCACCAATGACTACATCTCTACCATCCACTAAACCTGCTGTAACCAACTCTTGAGAAACTCCATCAGCAGAGTCTAAAAGTAGACATACAGAGATTACAAAAACCCCACACACACTCAAAAACAGAGTTTCCACTTGAGAGATAATTCCTACCTCTGCCCGACATGAACTCAAACCGGATGTCATTAAGATCTTTCTTAGAATTCCTAAGTCTTAGAACAAGGCTGATGGGGATGCTGGAATGACCTCCAGCTTTTTCCTAAAGCAGCAAACAGAAGAGTAAAAAAAACACAATAAAAACAACAAATACCAAGTGGTTGTTTAAAATTGCTCCAAAATCTGAGCAGTCTTTTTTGTTACCTCAGCTGGGGTTGTATGTATTGGAGTCCCTGACTTTGTAGGGCCCTTTGATTGAATTTCCTCCTGCGTTTGCCCCGCAACCACAGACGTGTCACAGGTGACACCAGGTGGCTGAAGATATGAATTAGAATCATCTACTGGTGGGAAGGGCTAGACCAACCAAAGTTGCAAATTATTTGATATAGATTTCAATGATTCATGCACATGTCTGCAGACACTCACATGCACACCCAGACAAATAAAACAGAAACAGCCTTACCTCAACATTCTGTAATGCCTCCTTGATTCTCGGTGACTGTACAATTCAAGACATTTAGATTGAAAATATAAATGAGATCACATGTACAAATCCCAGATTCAGGCAAACGTCAATAAGATATATACGATTAGACACACTCTGATCTCAATTAAGGCATCCTGTGTTGTATACATAAACCACAGTATAGTGAATAATACATCGACAGGAGGGTGAGATTTTGTTAAGGTCGGAACAGAAATAAACGCGCATATCACTAAAACTCAACAAAAAAAATAGGGCAATTATTACAAATAAAATTACAAGACATACTAGTGACAAATGTAAAGTGCAAAGGGTACAGAGATGGAGACAGGGTGAGTTGAGGTGGCAAAACATTATGCAGTAGTGTTATGATGGGGGTGGTATGTGAGAAAGGGTATATATGTCCGTGTGTGTGTGTGTGTGTGTGTGTGTGTGTGTGTGTGTGTGTGTGTGTGTATAGGAGGGCAGTGTGTTAGAAGAGTAGAAAGTTACTAGGGGTTCAAACAACTTTTGGAGTTTGTCTGTTTTATCTGTCATTTTTCTTTTGTTTTCTCCTGTTAGAGGATGGTAGAGAATCAGAGACAATGCTGATTGTCTCCCAGCTGTGCAGTGTCAAGGGGAATCTGTGGGCGTACAAGACCTGACGCCAACGATTCAGTGCCAGATCAGCGTGGTAAAGCTGTGGCCTTGCGACTTTAAGCTTGAGCTCAGTAAAAAATGTAACCCAACCTCGTCTTGTCTTCTCCAGTCTCCACCTTTCCTCGCCTGGTTTGGTCTTTGCTCTTGCCCCATGGTGCACACATCAAGTCTGACTTCGTCTGATGACTGCAGGACTCCTTCTAATCCACAGCCTGGCTGTGCATCTTCTGTTTCAATCTCTTCTATGGTTAATAATTTACACTTCACCATATCCGTAGCTCCGCTGCGCAACCTGTGTTACAGTCACCATGGTTCCACCTCGCTACACCATGCTTCTTTAAAGACAATTGCCGTTTTAAAATGTGTTCATCTCTGCACTGTGGATCCTCCTTACTGTGTTTTTGAGTCTCATCCGTAACACACTTCTTGTCTTAAGAGATGGATTTCCTTGAAAAAAAAAATCCTCTGCAGTCTGTCTGTGTAATATGATGATAATAGTGATATAGGTCTCCTACTAAACCTGCTCCTCTGTTTAGTGAAGGTGCTGTTCAGGGATAGGTGAATGTTGTACATGAATAACAACAACTTGCTTAGTGTCCTTTCTCTACTACTGATATCAGGGTCTCTATCTCCATGCCAACCACAGAGCTAGCCTCACCATTCTGTCCTGTGCTCATTACGTGATGGGTGAACAACAACAACCAGCAGTAAGTGGGGAGGTGGGCAATGGACAGTGCAAGATGATGTAATGGGAGGTAATGAGGAGGTAGTGGTGGCAGCAGCAGCAGAGCCTACAATGTTAAATTTTTTGTGGTTGAACAGGTCAGCTCATACCAAATCACCATCTACTCTATTGTTTTCTTGACCTCCCTCAAGTGGGAGGTGCATCTTCTCTCCACCTCCCTTTTGTATGCCTTCTTTGCTTACTTCAGCGACATAACTTAAATTGCACCACTTTTTGCAGACAGAGTGCAAGGCTCTTATCTTAGCTCTTGCCAAGAATGCTCGACACCAAAATCACAAAATGGTTACAATCACATAGAAGTTTAAGAACTTGTTGGATTTGTGGAAAAAGAGTGAACTCAGAAAGTTAGTGTATTGTCTCGTATTAGTTATAGTATTTTTGTTTGTTGTAATCACAGATGAATATTTAAGTGATTGGGGAGACATGGATAGAGTTTTTATGTGTCTGTGACTAAGTGGTGTGGGGAGGGTTGTGATGAAAAGGAGAGTAGTTGTTATTTATTGCATCTAAAAGCTATTTCAATAAAAGTTCTTCCAAGTAAGGAGGTGTCAGACTGGTCTGTGCAGTGACATTACATAATTCTATGTGTTTTGCTTAATGACCCTTGTAATACTTTTCTAATGTATAAAAAAGGACAACTGATATTGCATCGTATACTACGATGCACTTCATGGTCCAGAAAATATTGTAACTTAACTGTTTGCTTGGATTATAGACATTTTACCAAATTCTGGTTAGTTCAGAAATATACTTCTAATACTAACATGTTACTTGGTTACCCCCTGCATATCTACTGCTACGTACGTAAATCGAACGGCATGAAAATGCTCTTGTTTGAGTGAATGACAGAGAATGTCTGATTTCTCATAAATCGATTTTGTAAAAATAAAATGAAGATCATTTGAAATATCTCAAGTACCTCATTCATCTGTATATTTTTTTGCCAATGGGCACAGATTTATCAAAAAACAGAGGTAAGAGAAAATGTTTAGAATGCCCATGTTAAACCAGAAAACTATTGAAATTATGTAATCTCACTCGCAGAGCAGCCACTGCAGCTTTTCCCTCTTCACTCTCTTCATCTAACTCATCATCACTCCACTCCCAACCACCGTCTTCTGTCTTGTGGAGACGCCCACTGGACCCAGGCACACGACGAACCTGCAAAGAGCATTTTAGAAATAATTAGTAAAACAATAGGCAGACAAATATACACACACACGGCAATATTAACAATATTGATATTAATATATTGTATTATATATTATTATTATATTTAAATTATTAGCTGACCTTTTTTGATCGTTCAGATATTGTTGGACCTTTATGAAGCAGTTTCTCCTGTAAGTACTCATTGTTCTGAGAAAAAACACACATTATTTTAATTTGTACTATCAAAACCTTTACATTACATCTAGTTTAGAATCTACCTTGGCTTTGGTAAAAAATTTGTGCTTCAGCAACTCGGCAGCAGACGGCCTTGAAGAAAATAAAAAAAAAGTACATGTTGTATTATTAAGATCACATTGAAAGTATCAATAGCCAAAATATTGACGTAATTTGTATCCCATTTTAATGTTACTACTCAATATTTTAATTTCACAAAATTTTCCAAATAACCTGCAAAGTGTCATCATACTGCTATCTCACCATTAGGCGTTTGCACAGTGCAATCTCTTTTGATCAGGCTCTGTGCAGCAATTTCTAAAAAATTGCTACACTGCCTCCACTCTACAATATTTTAACCTGATTGATTGAAGCAGGCAGTTTATGTTAGCTAATTGCTGCATCTGATGTTAAATTACTTACTGCAAACACTGTCCATCCCTAGAGAATGTAAATGGTACTTACGATGCAATAAAATTTATAACAGCAAAATGTGTCTGCAACAAAGGGCTTTGAGGTGGTGACGTTTAAATTTCAATTTCAAAATATTTTTAATTATATAGCACATTTCATGCACAACGCAGGCTCAATGTGCTTTACAAGGTTTTTATGTGCCCCGCTATAGACCTTCACAGCGGCTGAGGAACAACTCCCAGGATAACCCAAGTTAAGGAGGGGTGGGCGAAACCTCAGGGTGAAAGACAATGGAGGGGATCCTTATCCAGGATGGGCAGGCGGGCAAAAACACAGACACAGAAAGCATATTATACATAGTAATAATATAAGCTCCTCCTCCTTCCCCCCGACCCCCTCCAAGAAAACCTCAGCATCGTTAACTCTGCCACCTCCAGCTCTAACTCCTGTCTTTTACCTATTCCCAGTGTCTGTAATCCACACATCATGGCTGGTCTCAACTGTCCTACAAACCTTTCCCTTCACCTTAGCTGACACTCTTCTATCACAAATAAGAGAGACCTTTCTACAGTTGTTCCATCCTGCCTGTACTCTATTCTTCACCTCTCCTCCACAGTCTCTCCACAGTCTCCACACAGTCTTCATTCCTCTTCTCTCCAGTGTAAACCTCCACCTCTCTAGGTTCTCTTTTAGCTGTTGCCTGCCCTCACTGCAGATCACAATATCATCTTCAAACATCATTGACCACTCCTGTCAATCTGTCCATCACCAGAGCAAACAAAAAGGGGCTCAGGGCTGATCCTGGATGAAGACCTCCACCTTAAAGTCTTCTGTCCTTCCAACAGCACACTGTTGTACTGTTCTCATACATATCCTGCACCAGCCTAACATACTTCTCTGCCACTCCTGACTTCCTCATACAAAACCATAATTCCTCCCTTGGCATCGTCATAGGCCTATTCTAAATCTACAAAAACACAATGGAGCTCCTTCTGACCCTCTCTGTCATTCTACATCAACATACTCAAGGCAAATATTGCATCTGTGGAACTCTTTTTCAGCATAAAACCATACTGTTGTTCGCAAATCTCTACCTCTTTCCTTAACCTAACCTCAACTACTCTTTCCCAAATCTTCATGGTATGGCTCATCAACTTTATCCCTCTGTAACTGCTACAACTCTGCACATCACCCTTCTTGTAAATTGGCACAAGAACACTTTTTCTCCACTCATCTACAGCTTGTCTGTCTTTAGAATTGTATTGAACAACCGCCAGAAATTTTACCGCTTCTTCCTCTAAGCACTTCCATACCTCCACTGGTATGTCATCGGGACCAACTGCCTTTCCATTCTTCATCCTCCTTTTCTAAATTCATCATTTCTAATCGAACTCCAGTCTATTATCCTCTGTTCTGTCACTATCCCATCCCTTCATCTGAATACTCTCTTGAACCTCATATAC
>JAFBJS010006247.1:5182-25439 GCA_016785265.1 Paraplagusia blochii
TGGACATGTTCAGAGGAGGGACAGTGGAGACATTGGTAGAAGAATGATCTTAGAGATGGAGCTACCAGGTAGGAGATGAAGAGGAGATTGATGGATGCAGTGAGGGAGTAGTTTTAGGTAGAGTTGAGGATACAGAGGACAAGGTGAGATGGAAAATGTTGACTTGCTGTAGCAACCCGAAAGGAGAAGAAGAAGGGATGGAAAAAACTGATTGAATAAGATGTTAAGGGTATGAAAAAATAATGTCTTCACATTTTCCGAGCAAAACAACATTATTAAGATGCTAGAGATGTCTCTCAGCTATGGATGAAATAAAATTTTTGCTCATCTCTCAAAAGTTGAGTCTGATATTATCAATATATGCAGCCGTTTGGAGGTAATAAGGGCAAAACCAGGGCATCGTATTATCAGGTTCAATTTTTAATGACGTTACATCACTAGTAATATGTAAAAAATATTAGAATTCATCTTCATCCACCTAGCCTGAACCAGATCTCCACGACAGCCACCCAAATCACACTGCCCCATCCTTCCTGTGGGTTCGGGACAGTGCTGTGATCAGAGGACATTAGTTTTCTTAGTCTCAACTACTCTATCGAGTTATATTTGTCTTGGACCTTTTCGCCTTCACCACTGAGACTAAAAAGGCAGAGACAGCCCTAATGTGACAGCAGTGTTCGACCCGATCCGCGGCTTCATCTCTCCTCCCTCCTCGTCCTCCTCCTCATCAGACGTCACAGTCTACAAACGTGTTCAACAAACTCAGATCCCAGGACGCTCAGACTGTAGTATATCTTACTGCTCCCTCAACATTCCTCTCCAAATCACACACACACACACACACACACACACGCGTAGAGTACAGCAGTTCAACTGTAATTGTTTACACTGACTCTGACTTTACCCTGAGCTCCACTCCATGAATCACTGCTCACCACCAGCATCGACCTCCACCACGCCGAGGTGGTCCTTCCCAGGATCCAGGCAGCTCGGAGTTTGTGTGGGCACGCAGCCAGTCGGACCTTCCAACATGTGAAGTCAAACAGGAAATCTCTGTCCTCGCCGCACGGTCACCTGCCGTGCTCCCTTCTCCCTGACCCAACTCTTACTCTGGAATATTCTGGCTTTGTCATAAAGTTCTACTCAAGGCTTTTATTCTATTGAAAAAAAGAAGAAAAGGAAAAATATATCCAGAGAGTCTGAGTTATTCCGAGATGGGAACTCATCTTCTTTGTGCAACAAGGCAAAGTTCAAAAAACTTCATGCCTTCATCACTACAGATGTCAAGAATGAAAAAGAAACGTGAAGAAGCATCTTTTTGAACTTTCTAACAACTTAAACTTAAAACTTAAAATGTTTTCAGTAGGTAGGTCCGATATTTACCTTTGCTGATATTGACTAAACAATACATTTTTACGATACTGATATCATCTGATAATGGTATATTACAGAAGCTGCCACACTTATGAAAAAAATGGGTTTATCACGTTATGTCTTGATCATTTGTACATTATTTTGTTATAGTATGGAGTTCAATTGTCATATATACCACGTTATTTCGTGGTATATACATATCACGTTTATTTCATTATGCCATCACGTTATTTTCTGAGTATCACATTTTTTCGTGATACATATCACATTATTTTGTGATAGTATCACATTATTTTGTAATATATACATATCACGCTTATTTCATAATGCTATCACGTTATTTTATAAGTATCACATTTTTTCGTGAGTATCACATTTTTTCGGGATACATATCACATTATTTTGTGATAGTATCACATTATTTTGTGATATATACGTCACGTTTATTTCATAATGCTATCACGTTATTTTGTGAATAACATATTTTTTCGTGAGTATCACATTATTTCGTGAGTATCACATTTTTTCATCATACATATCACATTATATTGTGATAGTATCACATTATTTTATGATACAAATCACGTTTATTTCATGATGCTATCGCGTTATTTTGTGAGAGTATTACATTATTTCGTGAAACATATCACGTTATTCTGTGATCGTATCGATAGTATTTCGTGATGCGTATCACGTTGTTTCAAGATACATTTCAACGTGATGTCTTATGCAATTATGTGGTGGATTAAATGTTAAACTGAAGTCCACCTGCTAGGATATGGTTTGTTTACATGATTTAGTTAAAGAATATTTTGATGCTTGGCTTGAGGCAGGGGGAAATTTTAAATATCTGGGATTTTTGTTATTATGCGGACAAAATTTTAGAACTCATGGGGCTGTACTTTATGTGTTGTTATGTGTTATCAGAATAAACTACATTACCCATAATGCACCATGTGGTAGATTAACCAGTAGAGATCATGTACTCTCGTCAGAGTTCCAGTAATTTACTAACTACACAACAAGACGTGACACCAAAGGAAGAATGAATCCGACTCTGTAGAGGTGGCATCGTACTATCACGAAATAATGTGATGGTATCACAAAATAACGTGATAATATTAAAAAATAATATGATACTGAGTCAATTTATTCCCAACTGTGGCAGCAAAACTCTTTTGATGTATATAACACTGTTTGCAACATTACTGACTTTGTGATTATGTGAGTATCGCCGACCGATATTATCGGACATCCCTAGTTTTTATTATATGTGCTATATGTTTAGGCTAAAATCAACAATACATTTATGACCAACTTTTTCATTTTATGTCCTGAGGCTTTTCATGCAGAACTTTTTCTCTGCATAAAACTGAAAATTTAAAAAGAGCCACCTCCGAGTTCAGCTCCGAGATGAGGCATAGACGCAGCAGCTGTAAAAAAGGATTTCTCCAAGAATTCTACAAAGAGGGAATTGTTTGATGGAGGAAAAAAATGGCTGCAGAGGTTTTCATAGAAACGGCTTTGTTATTTCCATAAATAAATTTTTTAATTTGTTATACAATCAGCATCGCAATCAAGTTAAATAAAAATGAGTGGAAACTTGACCACCAAGTTGGAAGTTTTACCACCAAAAAAGATACTGTAAAAGTGTTAAAACAGCTGATCAATAAAAGCTGAAGAAATAATCTGAGATTTACATGGAAATGTCAAGCAGGAAATTTCAAACTCTGGCGACATCTGTAAACCGACTCTACAGGAGACATAAAAAAAACTTTAACTGCTCCAACGACGACAAATCAAAACGTCATCATGTAGAAACGGAGCTCCATCTCTGCCGGTGGCCTCGACCCATATCTTTGTCATGCAGCGTATCAGAGTTCAAGTGGAGCGGCTCAAAGTCCTCACACATATTAGCCACGGAATCCTGTGCTATCAGGATCCATGTTGGTCAACAAATGGCAGCACAGAGACCTGAAGATGAAGGTTCTGCTGCTGTCTGACCAGGAAACACAAACACCAGAGTAAACAGTGTCCTGATTTGCTATGCATTTTAACTGTAGGCCTTCAGTGATGTCATAGCTTTGTGACGTTAAATAAATACGACTCAATAATAACATCAATACGACCAGAACTTGAGAATCCAGCTAGCAAATTTCATAGTCCAGATTCAATAAGTATCAAGATGACATTTATCGGACTCCGGGTAGAGGTTATCCAATCACAGGACCCCTACGTGTTGCCTTCTACCTAGGGCCAGCTAGAAGGCCCTGAGGTTGCAGTCTTGCAAGATGATTGGTCTGAGCGCTCTAAACTGAACAGGTTGTGTCCATTCACATACAGTGGGCAGAGCCTTCATTTTCGATTCTGAAGGCAGATTTCATGAAATTTGACTAGCTAGCTAGCTGAAACATATTTTAGATTAGATAAAAATGATTTTATCCAACTTTTTAAAACTCTTTTTATGTTGATAAAAAATTGGAAATTGTTGACCCACAGTGGCAACCCCTGGAAAACGGGATAAGTCGAAAGGAAAAGGAGAAGAATATTGATAAAAAAAAATATATACAGTACATGATATAATTTACTTTAAAATATTAAGGAATTTTTCTGAGTACAATTAGGCCAGCAGAGAAGGCTTTGCTGGTCCTGATGGCCCACCACTGATTAAAGGTTTCTGTTTTTCCAGGACCAGATTCTTCTCAGACCCAGTGCTGGTCTGTCCTGCAGCCAGCCTCTCAGAGACCCTCACAGATTTACAGATTTACGCATTTTTCATATTAACTCTGATGAATCATTATCCTACGTTGGAGCCAAAAATACTTTTTAGACAATTTCCTGTACACCACACCAGGATATTTAGAGTTGGAAATATACAGTGTTGTTCTTCCACGAGGCATTAATACGAGCAGAGGGACGTACAGTCTAAATAGAGACAATTATCTGAAGTGGAATCCAGATATGTTTGAAAATACAGCCAAACATTTCACGAGTAAAACACAAGTCAGCGAGGTCTTCTCCCTCTCCTGCACATAAATCTGGTTTGGACTCGTCCACGACGCCGACACCGAACCGGCTCTCCTTCGCAGTTGGGGGAGGTGGGAGAGGGAATCTGGAGGTCTGAGAAACTCAAGACCTCATGGCAACGCACCACTCAGCCATCACAAGCACTTAAGGTCTTTGAAAAGAACTGCAGTCGTGTTTACCGTTGGCTGCGTGCGGACAAAGGCTGGAGCCCCGGTGTCTCAGCCCTAACAAGGCCTTTCAGAGGAAACATGAGCCGGCCTGTGCTTGCCACTTCATTTCCTGCCTGGTAAGAGCCTGTTTCCTGTGCATCAGCCGAAACATGGCATTTTACTCCAGGGACTTTGCCACTTGTACCCCCTCTCTGCCTCCCCCAACACACCCCGCCCCCCAGCTCCATTTCTGACTCCCAGCTGCAAACAATTTATTTCTGAGACACGGTGAGTAACGGCTTCCAGATTATTCTCTGATGGGATTCAAATTGAAAATGACAGTCTGGAGGATGGACAGTGTAAATCAGTTTCATGTTTTGTCAGGTCCAGGCAGTCGTTCAAACCGAAGGGAGTGGTGGAAGGTTTTTTTAGTGCTCGATTACCAGTGTTCTGAAAGCGGGCTGTGGAAACTAATTTTCACACCCAGAAACTATTTCTTGGCAGGCAGAGAAGGTGTCCGCAGGAGGAAGCCTGCGCACACTGAGCTCTTTGATTTAAATAACCGCAGACTTGTGTGGTGCAAATATGGGACAAATTTTATATTTTGTTTTTTCAGTGCGAGCGCGATCAAAAATATTTGGTTTGACGTCCTGGGAACTGGGTTTAATCTCTTTATGCCAAAAGGAAAACGAGCCAATCCCCATCCAGAGGCCGCAGCCAACAGAAGGTAAAGGTTGAAGAACGGGTGAGAATAGAAATCTGTGCAGTGACGTCCAACCGTGTTGGAAGTCATAAGTGTTTTAAGGTGTTGAATAATGGCTCTCCAAGGCAGGTAGGAGACACGGGGTTGGAAAAAAAAAACCTGGCCGACATAAATCTAGCAAATATTTCTGGGATAAATGTCTAATGATTTTCACATGACTATTTAGGGTTAATTAACAAAAAAACTTTCAATTTCTGTAACACACAGTTCGTCATCCAGATCCGGGAAAACTAAAGCCCGTGGGCCAAATACAGCCCACTGGGCTGTCTAGTCAGGTCAGCTGAAAACCAGTAAAAGGAATGAATGATGTCAGTTCATCTGTTTGATGCATTAAAATGGATCGACTGTAATTTCTGTTAATGTCATTAAATTGCAGGAAATATCAAATGCGAGACTTATCATATTTTGATTTGGTGATTTTTTCCCCTTGCATTTTATTTAACTTACCGTAATTTCCAGACTATAAGCCGCACCCAATATATTTTTTAAAGGAACAAACATTTTGTACATACATTACCGGCACCTGACTATAAGTCGCATGTGTCCACGGTGAAACATGAAATATTTATAAAGAGCTTTTCTTGATGAGGGTCAGTTTACGCTAATTTTGTACAAAGCGTGTTACCGTACGCTAAACTTCTTCTTCTATGGTGTTTATTGGCGGTTGTGACTTGCGTCTTCCTAGGCACCACCTGTCTCACTCTTACCTTTTCTGCTCGAGCAGTTAGAAAAAAATGCATACATTAGCCACATCTCTGCATAAGACGCAGGGTTGAAATTGTGTGACAAAAGTTGCGTCTTATAGTTCGGAAATTACGATATTTCTCCCAATATTCCACATCCAAACCAATACCTGACAGGTCCATCACTTAAATTCTGAACTTCATATTAGCCTGTGAGCTAATGTTTGTCCAACCCTTGTATTAGACCAGGGATGGTCAATCTAAGGCCCGGGGACCAGGTGCAGCCCGGTTAGCCATTTAATGCAGCCCAACAACCTTGTCTAAGTTAGATCATTTAATCATATTATCTTCTGCCTTTTCTTTTCTTTGCAATTCATGCTTTTCCCCAGTAGATGATGTCATAGAGGCTGTGAGTAATTTAGCTTTTTAGGCTTATATATTACTTTTACACAATTGAATTGTGGCATTTGGATCAAAGGTTCTGTCCCTTTTTTAGGGGTTCCCACCACGAATCATCATTGTCCATCTCTCCCTGTTCTGTCTTCTTCTCTGACTCCAACTACCTCCACTGCATCCATCAATCTCCTCTTTGTCTCCTACCTGGTAGCTCCATCTCTAGGATCATTCTTCTACCAATGTCTCCACTGTCCCTCCTCTGAACATGTCCAAACCATCTCAATCTGTCTTCTCCAGCTTTTCCCCCAAACCTTCCTGTCTGTGTTGTCCCCCTAATCACCTCACTCCTGATCCTGTCCATCCTTGTTATAGACTGTATACATTTCCTTATTCCTGCATAATAAAACAGTGGCCTGAGGACCACATGCAGCCCAGACATTACATCATGATGGTCCACTGGACCACTGTGGTAGATAAACTTTAAACTATGTCTTAAAAACTTCCCCACAACTACACACAAAGGAAGTACAACTGTACCTGGTACTCAAAATAAAATGGTTCCTGGAACATGCTGAAATATGGAACAGGAGCAGAAGTGGACAGTAAAGGTCACGGAGGTAACGGTCTGGAAGCCTCGTAAATCAGCAGATGAACTGGTAACAGGTTAAGGATCAGGTATTAGGAGTAAGAGTTTTAAAAGGATCATTTATCAAAGGATCAGTTTCCACCAGGAAGGAACGGACACCACTTTGTGCTGAACTTTACGAGAGCTCTGTCTGTCTGTCTGTCTGTCTGTCAATTTTGGAACAATACTTAAAGAGGCCGTGTCCATGTCTACAGTTGATAGTTCTACAGGAAGAACAGCAGTTCAGTACTAAAAGTGTGTGATCTTATTGAACTTTCATGTGAAACATTTGGACACAGATGCTCAGATTCAGGAATATCAGATCTTCAGAAGTGATTCCTGGATGGAACTGTCAGGTTCTACAGACATGGGTTTATCATGGATTCAAATGTGTTCTGTAGTAATTGGAATTATTGTAGCTTTGGAAACAAACCCTTGGAATCAATGAACAAAACTGAAATATGTGCTTTTTTTCATTTCTGAAACAGTTACAAAATAGGGGGATATTGTTTAATGGCAACCCCTGACTTATGCGTACATTTCTGGTGTTGCAGAAATTCATGTCCAAATTAGTTTGAGTGAAACATTTCATGGATGATGTCACCAAGGACTGTTGTGATTGGCAGCAGTTTTCCTACAACCAACCAACCATGAGTAAGCAGTAAAGGAGGAGTGAATGATGAGAACTTTAACGTATGCCTGTATGTCTTTGGGTGGATGGATGGACGGACGGACGGATGGACGGACAGAAAAGAGACAGACAGACAGAAAAAGAGTCAGAAAAAGAGACAGACTGACAAACAGACACACAGAAAAAGAGAGACAAACAGACAGAAAGAAAAAGAAACAGACAGACGAACAGATGGACGGACAGACAGACAGACAGACAGTCAGACAGACAGAAAAAGAGACATGCAGACAGACAGACAGAAAAAGGGACAAAAAAAAGAGACAGGCAGACAAACAGACAGAAAAAGAGACAGAGAGACAGACAGCCAGAAAAAGAGACAGACAGACAGACAGACAGACAGACAGTCAGACAGACAGAAAGAGACAGACAGACAGACAGTAACTCCAATAATTACTGGCTCCATAATAAGGAGTGAGTTATTCATAAACAACAACATGAATGTATTGTTTAAACATTGTCCACATTTGGTCGTCCAGTTTTTAGATGATTATTTTTGTTTGGTTTCAACTCAAACTAAAACCAGAGCCATCAGTTGGTTTGACACGTCTCCGTCAATTATCCAGATGTCACCACTCTGTGTCCTACGCCTTTGTTCAGACTCTGGAGGTCTAATCGCAGACAGGACTCTCTTAAAGCTGTTATTTTCCAGATGGCAGCCAGGCAGACTAGTTTAGCCCCACCATGTGTTCACGCCCAAGCCCTGCGATTAGGCCCTTCTCCCGGAGATGGCACGGAGCTGTTAGAGGCCGTGCCCAGCTGAAGTAGGTCATGGTCAAGGCACATTTAGCTCGGTACCAGAAGCGTTAGATTCCCAGGACCCGGGAAGCAAAGGCCCTTTATGTAAGGGCAGAAAACTGGTTTCCAGACTCTCCCAGAGCAGAGCAGGACTTCAGATGGACAAAGGGGGAAGTATGGGATTTAAAGAGTTGAATCGTGATTGGATACGGAGCACATCTGAACCGAAGAAGTGTTAAGCTGAGAGAGAGTGGGAGAGAGAGACGCGAAGGGTGGAGGTCAACAGACTGGATTCGGGGGGTTTGCAGAGTAGCACTGGATGAGAGGAGACAGTCAGCAGCTGCACAGTGACAGGGAGATTTACCAAAGTAAAGGTTCCTTCAACTCCTAAGGCTGGGATTTGGGCTTTCCAATCTGGAATCCAACAGTGGTACAAGGCTGTCCATGTTATATTCAAGACATATTTTATTTAGTATGTTATACTGCTTGTTAGCTACAGACATAATTCATCTTTCTGTCTTTTATTGTGAAAAATGATAAGCCACGACGGCAGTGGTGGTCAAGTGGTTAAAGAAGTGGACTTGATTCTCGTGCTTTTAATTTGTTAAACTACGCACACGCTAATTTGTATTTTTTTAGACTCGTCTTACGCCGACCAGATTTGTGAGCGTAATTTGGCTACGTCACTCCGTCACCAGCCAATCAGAAGTTTCACTCGTTTGCAGCCAATCACACGGCAGTGTCCCCACGAGGGTCCGTCTGTGAAGTCACTAAACTGCGTCCAAGAATCAAGTTTATGTCCTATGTAAGCATGTTATCACATGATAGTTACATTTGAATGCTCGCCATTATTGTAGTGGATCCATGTTTACGCGCGTATTCTTTTTGAGACTATTCTGGCTCCATAAATATTCCACAATAAAAGCCTAGAATCATTTGTGTTTGAACAGATCCATGCTGACACTTAACGGTGGTGATAAGTCAAATAAATCACTGCCCCTCCTCTCTAGTTAAGTTAAATGTGAGTTTCCTGGTTCTGGTGGACTAGAGTGATGGGCAGCTGTGACAGGGAACACTTAGCATCGGGAGAAACTGAGCTGGAGTTAGACAGGGGACAAAGACGGGACACAGAAAAGACAGCCGTCCTGGTAGACAGCAGCAGTCAATGCTTTGTGAGTCACTGCTGAAGAGCGATCCATCACGGGTCAATTACTGAGAACTCTTCATCACGGACTGGGTTACAGAAGTCAAACTGTTTGGAGAATCGCCTGTTTAGAAGTATCACTTTGAGGATACGGTGACATCTGCTGACAATCACGGGTTATGCGAGTGTGGATGATTTTATCACGACGCCACCTAAAGGTTTACGGAGTAACCGATGAAAATTTGAAATATTTAATTTGGGTGGAATTTATCTTAGGTTAATTTTGACTGACAGCCTTTGAAGGGAAAAATAAAAACAACTAACTTCACTCACATTCTACTCGCCCCAAGTCAACTTTCTTCTGTAGCCACAAAACTCAGAAGAACAAAAACAGACACAGTGAGAAAAGAAATAGAAGTCACAGAGGGAGAGCGGGGGAGAAAGGGAGACAAGAGAGGGAGAGAGGGGGAGGGTGGATGGATGGGTTCAAAGGCGATCGCTCTCTCCTCCACTCTCAGCCATTCACTTTGTGCCACTCTGGGCCCTGAGGGAACAGGGTCTTACTTGTCGCTGGTGCCATTCACTTTTCACTCAGCAGGATACTGGATCCTGTGGAACCTTCTGTGAGGATCGGAAACCCCCAGCCACGAGGCAGAGGAGATGGAGCGAGAACCTGCGTCTTCAGCAGCAGCAGCTGCAGCAGCAGAAACATCTTCATTGCTGTATTAAAAAGTAAAACTCAGATATACTGGAGTAGAAAACTACAGGAGAGGAGACCTTATAGATCAGCAGTGTTGATGAGTCAGTTAGTTAGTTGGTTGGTTAGTTAGTTGGTTATCTTTGTTTGTCTGGTCCAATCATTTAGGGTCAAATATTCATCCATTTTCATTTGCTAATCCTTTACCAGGTTGTGAGGGCATCAGTCTCCACGACTGCCACCCAAATCACACTGCACAATGCAGATGGCTTCCTGTTAAATATAAATAAGACATTATTTACAAATTATTACATAGTATTTATTATTTTTGGTTAATTATCGTCTAGGCTTAAATATTTCAGGAGGCTCAGGTTCATTAGGCCAAGTCTAGCTTTACTAGCATTATATTTTTAAAAAAGCTAAAGAAACTTTATTCTTTATTCGTCTTTTTTTAACACATTTCAACACAACTTTGTGGTTTTTGTTAGTATCTTCGGTGTTGGCCCAGTTCTTTGAAGCCATTTTTTTTTGTATTTATTGTAAAACTTGAGCTAATATTAAGGCTTTAAGCTCAATTATTTGGAGCCACTGCTACAACGTTAAGGGACCAGACTTGAGTCTGGTGGTCTTCAGGTTGGAATCCACCATCTGCAGGGCTGCACAACTGAGCATGGACCCTCAACACTGCCCACTTCACGATGACAATTGATATCCCTTCCAGTTTCAGTTTCAGAGGCAGTTGGTGGCCTAGTGGATAAGGAAACGCCCCTGGTTTGAATCCCTCTACCGCCCAGTTACCGCTGAGGTGCCCTGAACATGGCATCATCCCCACACACTGATCTCCGGGACTTATCCCTCTGCATTTAATGCATAAAATGCAATAAATACAGAGGCATCATTTCCTGAAGGATTAAAAAAGTTCTAAAAAAAGTTTCATATAATCTGTCCTTAAGTCTTGATGCTGTTGAAGCTCCTGTCAGTGTGTGTTTACAGACATTTTTCCACAAATATTACATACAATATTATTCCTGAGTGGAAGTGTATTGGAATATAGACTGTTTTTGCAGTTTTTTCTCGTCTTTTATTACATCATCAGGTTTATAACTACAAATTATTGAGAACATAAGGATTAAATGCAGATATTTTATAGAACTTAGTTGCAAGTTCAAGGCCTCGGAAACAGTAGATTTAAGAAGTTCGTCCTGAAGTTGAAAATTATACGTTTTCGTTACTGTGCCGCAGAGCGCATGAATCTCCCAGTGACATGAGGTGAAAGAAATCCTCTGAAGAGACATTTCTATTGTATTCATTCTCCGTAACTTTATGGGCATGAGCCATGTTACTGCACCCGCCAGCCCTTAGTGGCACAACAACATATAGAATTACATGTAGAAAAGTACCTGGGGCGCAATAAGTGTTCTGAAACAGGAGACACATTTCTGCCAGCAAGTCCAGGTCTGCTCCACAAAGTACAAATGAAAAGTCACATTTTACTCTGTCTGCGTAAACACAACGGAGCTGAACCGCTCTGTGATCCCTTTACAACAAACCACGACTGATTTAAGGAGTGAATCCGAATATGATCTGTGGGCCAGCTGGGGGCGACACTGAGATGAGCTGCTGTTGTCAAACTGCACTGTAGGGCTCAGAACTTCAATAAATACTGTCAGTACTAGAACAGAATTTACTAAAACTTTTCCAAGAACTGAGAGTAATAAGATAATCTAAAAAAATTTTTTTTTTCTTTTTTCTGCCAGTTTTACAAGTAAATCTAAATGACATTAGCACTGTATCTCTATGTGTATATTAACAAATCAAAGCGTTATTATGAGTATGCTTTTAACCTTTCCTACGCCATCTATTGGCTGACATCGGCAGTTATGGCAAAATGATCATATAAATTAGTCTAATAATTCAGACAAGGTTGATGGGCCCGATTAAAAAGCCAAATGGGCCACATTTGGACCGTGAGCCATAGTTTGCCCATGTCTGGTATCAATCATAGCTAGATGATAATTAATTCTTAATAAATAACGTATATTAAAAAGAGAAGACAACATAATAAAACACTGGGTTTTTTTTAAATGTTGATTTAAGATTAAGGTTATTCAAATTATTAGAAAAAAAATTACAGATTGCATTTCTAAAACAGTTGTGTCGACTTATATTTCAGTGTAGGTTTTCGATCATCCAGGTCATTTAATCCAAAAAAAGTTCCTTCAGGGGCAAATGGACATAATAGGTTTCTCGAAAGCGTCTCACGTCTTATCCTAGAGTCTCCAAGAGTCTACTATGTCCAGTTGCTGTTGAAGGAACTATTTTTGGGTTGTCCAAAATTACTTTATATGTAGTTTTTACCCAAAAAGTGCATTGGTTTGCACTTCTCAATTCACAAATGACTGTTTAGGAGGTTGATATTTTTAATTCTTATATTTTTTACCCTTCCTTATATTTTTTGTTAAACCATGCAAGTGCAAAAAAAAAAGGTATTTTCTAAAAGAAATACTAATAAAAGGTGTCTCATTTCCTTGCGGCAGCCGGTCATTTTACCCTCAACTGTACTGCGTGCATCAGCAGAGGAAGTGGGCTGTAGGAAGGTGCTTGTTGAATATGAGGCTAATCAATCAGTCAGTCAGTAATGAGCCCATGTTAACTGCTCCGCTGGCCGACCGGCCATCAATACGCAGTTTAACTGCACTGCTGCCTCTACAGCCAGATGAACACTGGACAAGAATAACAGGGCAGATGTGAAGGCCCTGGACCGGGCTGTAACATGAGAGCCACAGGGTGGTGCTGAGGGAACGCTGGGGGCCCTCCACGTGAAAAGGGTCCAGTCAGGCCCAGCCTGAGCCGCACAGACCTGCAGTCAGTCCAACCGCAGCCCCTCACAGCAGGGTCCGGCCATCTGGACTCATTTCTGCTCCGACAGGGTGGCTCTGAAGGCCCCAGGAATGTGGCTGTCGAGGAGGGAACCGGGGAGATTTAAGGGATGACGGTACAACGTCATATATCTTTTCACCATGCACTCCGGAGCATGTCATTTCATCAACATCTGTATTTCATTTTTAGTGCTCCGGACAATCCTGGGTTCAGTCAGTTTGGCTTCAGGCACTGAGCAGGCTTCAAATCACGTCATTATTGCCTCTTTCTCAGTCATTTCAGGTGGAAACAATCTCTTGAACTCAATCTCCTGAAATCCACCTCGCCATTAAAATGTTTGCAGCGTTCTCAGATCTTCTCGCTGAGTTATTTGTGGGTGAAAAAAAAAAATCGGAGGCTTTCAGATAAATTCTAATTTCAGTGGCTTGTCCTCTAATGTGTGTAATGTCTGGATGATCAATACATTATGTGGACAAAGTTTGGTTTTAAAATGATCCTCACTGTAGCAGAGACGTAAATAAAGCAGAATTCCGAGGAGAAAATCACAGCTATTCTTACACCATTACCATGGAGACTCATGGTAGAACCCTCAAAAAACAGCCCATGGTGTCAGAAGTCAACGAAAGACTCATTGCCACTGTCTTTGGTTCAATTCTGTTTACAAAGATGTAATCAGTGCTGTATTTACATTCTTGTACTCACAGCATGATCCAAGTACTCGAACTGATAGTACTTGATGTTGGGTTTCAATAAATACACCATGTCTCGGACAGCAGTGTTATTACAACAGCTCTGTTAAAAAAGGCGTGACGAGCAGCGTCTGCGAGATGAAACCCAAACCACAGTGAGGAAACTCAGAAGGTTCTGGTCACAGGATCGGCGAAGTTTCTAAATATCAGGTTTGACACGGAAACCTGTAACCTGAACATATTTTATCTCTATTATCGTATAATAATTCTACGTGGATTCTCAGACTCAATGACGTGTATGAAAAAGTGCGTTCAGGTACTTTAGAAAATACCACAGATATTCAGGCACCAATAGATATTTAAGAATCCTAGATAAAAAAAAATACTCAAATTATGATAATTTAACGTTAACTGCATTTGGGGATATTATTATATTTCATCATTGTATCAGTGGTTAATTAAGTCTTGAAATACGTTTGTCAAACAATATCGTACAACAAAATAAGAAATTGTCACGAACAAAATTCTGATTGTAACTAAATTAAAGTTTTATCCCTACGCCACAGTGGGTAATAAGATTCACTGGATCAAGACCAGATAGACTAAGATAAATTATGTGTAAAGTCATGTATAACGGCTAGAATGCTAAAAATAATTTTAGCCTTTTGTACACGATCTATCGGAAAAATATTGGCATTGCGGAGAAAAAAGATAATAATATTATAAATTAATTGTTTAATTTGGACAAGTTTGGTGGGCCAGATAAGAAAACCTAATGGACCGCATCCGGCCCCCGGCCCTTAGTTTGCCCAGACAGTCTCTCTTTCTTTTAATAAAACAATGTCTATTTAATAATGATAATAGTAATACATTTTACACACATTCCTACTGTGCAGATAAAAGCAACCTCATCAATACAGAACCAGCGTTCCCAGGGGACCAGACTACGTTCTACACCGTTCCGTACCTCCAACATGACGTTCCTACGGCACATGGGGAGAACATGTGACGGGTCCAAGCAACCGTGCATTGATTTGCTACCTGCACAGGACTCACTGAGACTGTGATCAATACGCCTCCTCTCTGAGGCCTGCGCTCCACACTGGTCTCATGTGTCGACTTCTCTCCGCCTTTTCACCGAAACCCACTTTTAATCACTTCCCCAGGGTCTCCCCTGTGTTCTCATAGAAATGGAGTCTGAGATGTTAATTCCCACACGAGGCGCTGCTTTTACCAGGCACATACTGCAAGTGTCCTTGTATCTCAGTAGCATTATCATTAATGAATTGTTGCAGTGGTATTTCACATGTACACGCCATGTTCAAATACTATCAGTATTAAATATTCCCGCTATGACAATGAAATATACTGGAGACAGGAGTATATCCGACACACTGATGGTACTAGTCTAAAACAACACTGGGGATTTTACTACAGTGCACATGTAATGAAAAATTAACAAAACCTAAATTATTTTATTAGTATTTTTATTATTCTGAAAAGATTTTCTTTCAAATATAATGCACTTTCAAAGAATTTAGTGCATGACCATCAATTCTTACAGTTTATCTGAGAATTCTGATCATATTTCTTTTCCCATCTATCCACATCTATGTTGATTTTAAGAAATATTACCAGTAAATTAAATTAGAGACTCAACTGTTTCTGATATTTAACTTTTTAGAGCTAAAACTCCTTCCAAAAATGAAAAACGTGATGAACATCTACCAGGAATTAAGCACCAACTACTGTTATTTGTGTTAAATAATTAAACAGTAAAAAAATACAAAAACTATTTAATTAAAATAATCTTCTCACAAATTAACAAATGACTATTTATTTTTTAAGGAATTATACTATTATGGATGACCATATATATGGGCCCAAATATCAACTAGTCAAGCAAGCAGCGTCGCCTTGTGGCGAATTACGAGATGACGTATATTATTTGCGGCGACAATATAAAACTAAAACAGTGGGCGGTCCTAACAGCGCTTGTGTTTAGACCAATCGGCTGCTCTGGGCTCTCTGAATGGCTGGAACCCAGCTGTCAATCAAGGGCTCCAGAGTCCCATTTCCTGAGATCTCCTCAGTGTGGATCTGTAGGTGGTGCAGGACAGATCTCCAGGAGTAGACAATGGTCTCAACCACGGCGGCTGTGGTTGAGACTAGTGAACGGACTAGTGTGAATGGACTAGTGTGGTCGGACACACATGTCCGTTCACTGCACAGCTGTGAGTAGCGTTAGGTTAAACTAAAGTGGTTGACCTAATAGTCAGGCGTTTGCAGGAGAAATTATAAATTTTAATAATAAAAATATGAATCATTTTAATCCAAAAACTACTTTTAATACTTAATAAAAAGGTTCCGGTTCATGAAATTAATTTATCTGCAAAACTGTAATATTATTACTAGATTCAATTAAACTTTTCATGGCATTAAAAAACTTAGCTTGTAGTAAATCTTTATCTTATTTTGTGAATTTTATTTTTTTATTGCATGGCTTTAATGGTTAAAAAGTTACATTATATTTATTTAAATTAAAGTTATATACAATTATATATACATTATTATTAATATCATTAATAGTAATAATTATAGATTATTTAATAAACTGGGATATACATTAATAGTACTTTATTTTCTTGGTCACAATGGCACTAATTTAATATACCTGCAAAGTATCCTAAAAGTATGGGTTTATAAAATATAAATTAAAATAAAATATGGTATATATTTTTACTACTAAACTGTTGACATAATATAACTTTATGATATTGTATCAATAAAAATGATTCATTGTATATGACTTTATTTACCCACTGGCTGTATTGAGTATTTATTTAGCTGATTTTTTATTATTATTTTTTGCTATAACAGTAGAGAATACCTGGCAGAGTCTGCAGCCCGCTGCTCGTCACTGTCATACCCGGCTGGCGCCCTTGGGTGGCGGCCCTGTTCCAGTCCAGCGTTGAGGGACGAAGCAGACGCACTGCACCCTGATTGGTCGACGCCGTTGCTCGTCCCCGGTTGTCTCCGCCCACTTTTCTTGGCATGACCTTTTCCCTTGGCAACCACTTCCTCTGAGCATCCGCCACCACGGCCATCTTTAATCCGGAGCCATTCATGAAAAGTTGTTCGGCTCATGTAAACAAACAAAGCCGGGCGTTCGAGTTCAAAGACCGGCGCCAAAGTCCTGGGTGCTTTGTGGAAGCTCCGCAACCATATAACCGAGGAGAGGTGAACAGCGGAGCCGAGAAGAGCGGTGTGGTTTCAGCAGAGACACAGTGAAACACCGACAGGACAGAGTAGGTGCACGACCA
The DNA here is from genome assembly GCA_016785265.1 of Paraplagusia blochii. NCBI lineage: Eukaryota > Metazoa > Chordata > Actinopteri > Pleuronectiformes > Cynoglossidae > Paraplagusia > Paraplagusia blochii. Next base: position 22,359 of record JAFBJS010006247.1, read on the forward strand.
TCACCATAGAAGCCGCGTCCTCCGCCTCGTCTGTCCGCTGTAAAACTCCACCAGAGTGTGTCGGTTTGACCGCTAACGTGTTGCGTTTAGTGATTGTGTTCCTGAGTCGAACAGCAGGTGGAGCGCTGTAATAAAACATGACTGTGAACGGGAGAGCGAACTCACAGCCTCGAAGGGGTTTTACAATGGCGACTTTTAGCAAATAAAGCTTAACATCCAGTTAAATATGATCGAATAATTTCTCTAATACATTTTATTTTCTTCCTATATTTAGACGTTGTGCTACATTTAAGCTCAGACCGAGCACACTCGTATCGTGACGTCACTTCCAAGGAAGCAAGATTTTACGGAAGTTTATAAGTAGTAGGCGGGCCTTTTGGCTGTGTTTCTGAATGCTGATTGGACGAGGTGTCTTAGAGGCGGGAACACGTCTTAATTGACGTCTTTGACGAATGTACCGAAGCAATGGAGTTAGAAAGGATAAATATCCTAGTACTACTGCTGGATAAATACATTATACTTTATTACATGTATTCATATGTCAAAGCTAATGAGTATAATACATTGTTCAGTCGTAGTGAAACAAAAATAAAAGCTTAGTCACAAGAAAATACAATGGCCAAACAGAAGCACAGAAACCATAGACATACCTTTGTATACTGTCCTGCTGACATGAAGTTTTCTTCTCTGACAGAATGAGGAAGAAACAGACTGCCAAACAGAGGAAGACGGAGGAGACTGCGGTCGTCCAGGAGTTTGCGGTTGAAAAGATCATCCGTCGTAGAATCTTCAATGGAAGAGTCGAGTATTTCCTGAAGTGGAAAGGCTTCACGGAGTGAGTCACAGGTTTTAAAATGTCAACGGGTTCCTGTAAGACTTAATACCTTAACCCAGTAAAACACCAATTTTATTCATATATTACTTTCTTTTCTTCTTCAGTGATGGACAGATTGACACATGAGGTCGGGTGGAGGTTTGGATTAAAGAGAGATGGTTATAAGGAGCACAGGTGGAGATATTTAAGGTCATCGGTTGAGAGCAGTGGAGACACTGGAAGAGAGGTGAAGGGTAGAATAAAGGCAGGATGGAAAAGCTGGAGAAAAGAGTCAGGAGTGATCTGTGATAGAAGAGAGTCAGCTAAGGTGAAGGGAAAGGTTTACAGGACAGTGGTGAGACCAGTCATGATGGATGGATTGAAGACACTAGGAATAGACAGAAGACAGGAGACAGAGTTGGAGGTGGAGGAGTTAAAGATGCTCAGATTCTCTTTAGGAGAGACAAGGATGGACAGGATCAGGAATGAGGTGATTAGAGGGACAACACAGACAGGAATGTCTGGAGAAAAAGCTAGAGAAGACAGATTGAGATGGTTTGGACATGTTCAGAGGAGGGACAGTGGAGACATCGGTAGAAGAATGATCCTACAGAGCCAGGGTGAAATGGAAAATGTTGAATGGCTGCTGCAGCCACTCAAAAAGGGACGAGCCAAGAAGGATACTAAGATTACTATATTTTTCTGCTTCTTAAACATTAAGAAACCACAAAAAGTAAAGTATGTAGTAATCTGGGAGTAGAAATGCTAAGACACAGTGTTACACACAGACATCAGATGAATTCCTGACCCCTTATAGATATATTACTTTGAAATAAAAACATTTAAAAAAATGTATTTAATATTAATGCAATGATAATTAATATTTTTCTAATTGCGCCCCCCTCTGGTCAGATACGTCATTTCTGTTTCAGTGACTTGATGTTGATGATGCTTCAAAATAAATAAGCACTGAGAAATATTTGATTTTGCCCTCCTGATTGACTAATACTATAGTGTCCAATATGGGGATTTGAACTAGCAGCCTTAGACCCTAAACTCCAGACTTCTGCTTCGTCCACAGTGCTGACAACACATGGGAACCTGAGGACAATCTGGACTGTCCTGAACTGATTGAAGAGTTTTTGAGGAACAGCCATCCGTCGCAGCAGAATGAGGAAGAGGACACGGAGATCATTCCCAAAGAAGAAATAACTGAGCAAGAGACGGAAATTGTGAGTACGAGGAATCTGTCCATCGGACGTCGTCAAAGTAGACTTTTCCAGGGTATTTTAAGAACAAGTGCTAATGTATTTTTGGAAAAAAGATGGAGAAAAACTAACAAATGTGATTAGAATGATTTCCTCTTGTGACTCATTAGTGCGTATTCTACCCACACATTCAGAAAAATGAAAATCCTGCCTTGGTTTAAGACAGACACATTAGACTAAAAGACTGTGAGCACAGTTGTTGAGTTTGTCACTGCCTTCGGCGAGTTTTAAGGCTGAGTATTAAACCAAACGGTGTGTGAAGGTGGTTCTGCGGTTAGTTTCACAAGGGCCCTGGAAGTGAAAGCAGTTAAATTTCCTGTTTTTCTCAATGATTTTCTTCCAATGCAGACGCTGCCTTGAAAGTTTCTTGCAGCTTTTTGGACTTAATTTCAACTTCTGGTGCTTTGTGTTTGTTCGCAGCAGAGGGATCACACTCTGCCGGCTGACGGCGACGTCCTTGAGCCTGACGAAGAGCCGTCAGACCTCAGCGCTCGCCTGGTGCCTGAATGCATCATCGGCTCCACAGACAGACAGGGAGAACTCATGTTCCTTGTCAAATGGTAACAGTTGCCACTTCCTTTACCTCAGGCTCAGAGACGAAGCCCGAGGGTTGGTGTCATGTGTTTGTGTCATTGTGAAAGTAAATCAGTTCAACTGGTAAAAAATGGGAAAAAACATGAACTGAGAGCAGAAGTTGTTTGATGTTGGTGAAGCTGAACAATTAAGTCAAATGCACTAAACACTGTATCAGGTTAGAATGTCATGTTATTTTGGGTTATTTTGAGCCCAGCTTTGATTTGCTGTGATGAAACACATCAACTCAACTCAACTCAACTCATATATATATATATATATATATATGTATATATATATGTATATATATATGTATATATGTATATACAGTCATGGAAAAAATTCATAGACCACTCTGCTGTTTTCTTCAATTCCTTGTTCATCTTAATGCCTTGTTCCACTAAAGGTTTATCACCTGGGGGAAAC
>JAFBJS010006247.1:26209-36218 GCA_016785265.1 Paraplagusia blochii
TTGGTAGAAGAATGATCCTAGAGATGGAGCTACCAGGTAGGAGACAAAGAGGAGATTGATGGATGCAGTGAGGGAGGACATGGAGGTAGTTGGAGTCAGAGTAGAAAAGACAGAGGACAGGGGGAGATGGAAGTTGTTGACTTGCTGTGGAAACACCTGAGAAAAGGGACAAGCTGAAAGGAAAAGGAGAAGATGATAAATTCAACATAGGACACTTTCTTTTATAGGACACTTAAAGTTGGAGATAAACACAGACGTAGAAGTTTAAAACCATAACAGTCATAAATGTCCCTATAATAATAATTGATTAATGATTAAACTAAGGAAAGAGAGAAATATAAAAGGTTCTCAACGAAATGTCTGGCTGCACCAGGATTCAAACCACCGACCTCACTGCTGTGAGTCACCAGTATTGACCATTTTTCCCACTTCCCCATGACTCAAATGAAAAACTAACAGCTTTTTTTCTCCAGAGTCATTGTGACTGAGCAGAGTGAAGATTTTTTAGAAGGTCTAAAATCCCATTTTCAACACATGTCTGTGCAAGGTTTCGGCCAAGTTGTTTATTTTGTAGTATTTCTGGTTTGACGGGACAATAAAACTTCAGAAATCACTTCCTGTTCCTGTTCTTGCAGCCGTGGTATCACAGAAGGACGGCCCACAGCACCACTTGACTGTTGGGAAGTTGAACTCACGTCTGTGTTAAAGATTTATTATATATATACTGATGCATCCACTCCTCTTTGAAGTATCTTTATTTACTTTAAGACACCAAACACAAATTTGTTTTTTCTCAAATACTGACACTTTGTGTTTAAGTACAATGTTGACTGACAGTTGGACATTATCAAAACAGGTTTTTAGGACTCTTTTTTATGATGTTTGCTCAAACAGCTTTGCAAATACTTCTTTTCTCTTTTCTTCCCCATGTTTTTTTTTTTATTTAAATTTAATTTTATTTATGTTCCAACGAATGTTAGTCCAGGATCCAACACTGTGACTTGAAAATTCAAACTCACAAAACAAGTGTCACAATTTTTGTCCTCATCTGCTTCTACGTTACGAGGTTGCAGGGGCGGAGTCTCCAAGACCGCCACCCAAATCACACCATACTGTGAGCCTTCCTGTGGGTGGTGGGGCCACTGTAAGTTATGAGGGTTGGAACAATGCTATACTCTGAGCACCTTAATGGCAACCTGGCAGCTGGTGGATTCAAACCTGAAACCTTGTGGACCAAATTCCTCATACTTAACACCTAGACCACCACTGCTGCCCCGTATTACATATCATCGCCTAATGTTACCATCTATTATCTTCTTAATCTTCTTTGAATAGTCAGAGTCCAAATTTATTATAGTGATATACCAAAGCCTGAACTGGGCAGCAGTGGTGGAGTAGCGGTTAAAGAAGCAGACTCCAGTCTGCAGGGCTTCAGGTTTGAATCCACCGTTGAGTTGCTCTGCGCATAGCACCGTCCTGACCCATGTACTGTAACCTCCAGTGTCCACCCACAGGAATGCTCACAGTATGGAGCAGTGTGAGTTGGGTGCAGATTTGATGGAGGTCCCAAGTCTGCGTTCCTTAACCGCTAGGCCACCACTACCGTCCATGTCTGTTTCTGGTGTTTTTTTATGCTACAAAAATAAGGATTTGTTGTTTTTTTCATAAATTGAAGCAAAAAAACTCACAAAGATTTAAACAAAACCAACAATTGTAAATAAACATGTTTTTATCTTTATTTTATTCACCCACAAGGCAAATCTCTGGTCCAAAAACTGTATTTCTTGCATTACTACGTGATGAAATTCTGCTTCTGTTCAATGCGCTGTATGTGTTTCATCATGTTTTGTTGGCCATCCTTCAAATCAGTTCTTAATTCCTTGTTTTTTATTCCGTTTACTTCCATCTGTCGCGCTGCACCTGTAGACTAATGGAATCTCCTGTGAGTAGGAAAAGGAAAGTGAAGTGTAAATGAGCTCGTCAGGTCGGAGGCTCGTGCGGACGCCGCCTCATCTGAACCTCACAGGGCCGTGATTCAGCCATGAAGAATAATCAAATCAGATGCAAATGTAGGTTGTTTGATTTTTTTTTTTTTTTTCTCTCCCTTCTTCCCCCCCCCCACCGCCCCCCCCCCGCTCCATCTGTCGCGCTGCACCTGTAGACTAATGGAATCTCCTGTGAGTAGGAAAAGGAAAGTGAAGTGTAAATGAGCTCGTCAGGTCGGAGGCTCGTGCGGACGCCGCCTCATCTGAACCTCAGAGGGCCGTGATTCAGCCATGAAGAATAATCAAATCAGATGCAAATGTAGTTTGTTTGATTTTTTTTTTTTTTCTATCGCTGCTGCCTCCCCACCTCCCCACCGCCCCACCCCCGGGGGCCCCGTCGGTTGTACAGGGAGGTGCCGTACATAATGAGGGGTCGCGCTCCAGGGCCCCCCTTTGTAAACGCGGTGAGAGTAGGATGTAGAATTAGTCCAAGACAAATGGAGGTGTGGAACAAGCCCCACACTAACACACAGCACATACACACAAGTGAACCAACACACAGTGGCAGCTCTGACCATTCTGGGGCCTGAGGCATGTGGTGCCCCAGTTTGACCAGTCATACAATGGTCTTAGTGGCCGACTTAATGCGCAGCATGTAGGGGGCGGCAGAGAAGAAACTCCCTGTTATCTGGAACATGAACATTCCTGGAAAATATCAGAGACTGTGGCAGTTAAAACAAAAAAAAAAAATCTAGAAAACCTATCTGGAATTAAAATAAATGAAACTAAAATAAACTGGGAAACAGTGGTTAGCCTAGTGGTTAGGGTTGGAACTGCAATCTGCTTCAGGGTTAAATCCACCACTGAGATGCTTTGAGCATAGAACCATCCTGACCCACATAACATCCAGTTTGCTACATATGAAGGCTCACAGTTTGGTGCAGTGTGATTTGGGTGGCAGTCATGGAGACATTCGATAAGAGGATGAAGTTAAATTAATGAATCCATAAACAAACTGAACTAGAATGACAGATAAACAATTCAACAATGACGATTGCTAAATAATTGACCAAAAGTGGTTAAATTCTTTTTACTTGCAGGGCAACAATTGTGCGTAGTATTGGACACTAGGGCGGCGTTAGGAGCAGAGAGATGGAATTTCACGTGAACTGAGAAAAATGTTAGTTACTGGTCAAAAACAATTTTGTGAAAAGTCACTCTTTTATTTATCACCGCAAGTTGAAAGTTAATAAAATGACATTACAAACAGTTATATAATATGAACAAATTACAGAGCTAAATGTGCCGCATCTCTCCCCCGAGCCTTAGTTTGACCACGTCTGTAATAACGCATATTTGGACAGATAACATATAATGTCCTGGGCATTTTTAAACTCCTCGAAGATTCCTCGTCTACATCTCTCTACATCATGGGTGTAGAAGGAATCTGACGTAAATGATTGAAACTTTGTCACTCATCAATAAGTTAGGCTGAAATAAATAAACTAGTGATCAGTGTCTGTCTTAACTAGAGATAAACATCAACAATACAGGAAGTGAAACAGTAAAATAGTTAGTATTTTTTGGATTGACAAATTCAGTTTAATTTCTATTTTATATTTAAGCCAGTAGATCCCAAAATGAGGAGTTGTCCCCCTGCAGGGAGACAATGATATTGCAGGGTGGACATATATTAGAGGCAGAGTAAATACAATCAATTTGTAGTCCACTGTTTTTTTTTGTTCAGAAAGAATAGCACTTTTTTTAAAAACAAATCTTACAGTTTTAAATGGAGATTTTAATCAAGATGAAAATCTCCAAAAGAGGGCGCTGTTTACGATGTGCAACAGACCACAACCAACAAGCTATCAACACATTTTTTTTCCTTTCAGGACAGAGTTTGCACAAAGGCATGAAGCAAAGGCCGTGCCCCCTATATTTAGCATCAAACAATGTCTTCAACAGCGTTTTTTTTTTTGCATCTCCTCTCGATGTCTCAGCATTTCTGACCCATCTGCTCATCGTGTCCACAGGGTCTATTATTATATGACCCGTTGTCTTGTGAAGACAACCACTGCTGATGGTGTTGACAGGCCACCATCACAGCACCACCTGCCCCCATTGCTTACCACTTACAGCAGCGGAGTAACGCTGATGGAGGCAGCAGTGACATGGGTGGAGCGGTGGAGGAATGTGGCGCAGAAACGTGTCGTTCACTGCCTTTGTCTTGGGAGGACCTGTAATGACAGCATTGGAATGTTCCTAGAACAGGAACACAGTGTAGAACAGTGGTGTCGAACTCATTATTACTGCGTCAACAATGCAATTTCCTTGGCGGGCGGGTTGTAAAGAAAAGATTCTAGATGTAACTACTTTGTATGTTAATGTCAATACGTGTTACTGTAGTTTGTTATTAAATATTTACGTAACTAACAGTGTCTAATAAAATCATCTTTGATTTATCAGGTTTGGAAACTGTGCTGCGTTGACACTGAGAATAAAGCGCTTTGTAACAAAAATGACCCGGCAGGTCGCATTTGGGCCCCCGCCCTTAGGTTTGACACTTACACTGTAGAGCATTATTGTTTTCTGGCTGAAAACTTACAACAACAGATCTGTTAAATTCTTTCAGTTAAAGTGTTCATTACACACTCCAGGAGGTCAAGGAAGGACAGGAATCCAGCCAGGAGTGGGATTCAAACTGGCAACCCTTTGATTACAGTCTAAATCCCCAGGTTGAGGGTTGACACAAATCTTAAGTAAATTTGCTAAGGCCAGTGCCGGCCTTATGGTCGAGGAACCAGACTGGGTTCCGGAGGGTTCCAGGTTTGAATCCACCAACTGCCAAGTTACCACTGAGGTCCACTGACCATGGCATCGAACCCACACACTGCTCTCCGGTCACTCCAGTCAGCTACCCACTGTTCAGTTCTGTCCTCCTTCTTTCCTTTTCCATAATATTCTTAAAATGTAATTTTACATCCATTGTATTAAAGCGCTGCTTTGAAGCAGAGCTGAAGGAAACTAGGTCGTTTAGAACTATTTAAATACCAGAGCTGCAGTTGTCAAAGGATTTGTAAACATGAAAAAAAAGAAATGTAAATGTAGACGTCAGTACAATTAACATTCACTTTTAGTGCAGAACAGAAAGGAAATATTCTCCTTAGTCATTCTGAGTATCTCATATCTTTTATTTTTGGGGGGTTATTGTTATTCCTTATTTATTTATATTTAACATTTGATTGTTTTCAACTGTTGTAGTTTTCATTGGATATGTTGCATTTTAACTCCAGGATTTCCCTACTGGACAAGCTTTAATCCCAGTTAAGGTGTTTTCTTTCCAGCGGGCTCTTATAGGTAACCAGGTCGCAGGGGCTGCAGTCTCTACCACTGCCACCCAAATCACACCACACCACACGGTAAGCCTGTCCCAAGGTCGGGATGGTTCTATGCCCACAGCACCTTGGGCTATGATGTGATAAATGTAGATTCTAAAGCAACAAACAAGTGTATTGCTTGATTTTGGTCCCAAAAATATTTTGGCTATTTTCTAGTGCGAAAGGAGGGAAAGAATACAAAGGTTCCAAGGATTACACCCTGTGGTACCCCTCTCAATAGAATGGAGGTACCATTACCACAGGATTTTTTAATTGTCATTCCGAGTGTGTGGACTCTACTAAGTATTTCTGTGTCTTACATACAGAACATCTGATGAACAAGGAAGGAAGGAAAGTAAACTCCTTGTCATTGTGATTCACACCACTGCACAAAACCAATGTGACCTTTGCATTTAATCCATCCACCAAAGTGATCAGTGGGCAACTTTGAGTGAGGACGGTGCCATGCTCAGTGGACCTCCTGGCAGCTAGTGGACTCGAACCTGGAACCCTCCCAGTCCAGTTCCTAAACCCTCTAGGCCAGTGGTTCCCAACCACTGGGCCGGGGACTGGTACCGGTCCACAGAGAAATTTTGTTTCCTTTTGGTGCCATCTGTCTATTACTTCCACTTGATCAACAAAAGAACTGACCAATAGAATGGCTGGGATTCCATCATCAATAATGCAACTATATTTGATTAGGAAATATTTTCTCAGTGAAGACAACAACAATGAACTCCAAATGACACAAGATTCTAACTTTTTATACCAGTCTGGTAGCAGAAAGTTATAGGCTGTGTGCAGTTGAGAAATCCTTGGTTGGGAAGATTTTAAAGGTAGGAAAATATTTCAGAACACCAGAAATTAAATTTTATTAAAGGGTATTTAAAGGTTTAAAGGGTTAAAAGGGCCACAACGCGGCAACGTGGCGCAAAATAGGTTGGTAATCACTGCTCTAGGCTGTCGTCATCTTTGAGTTATAGGAACAATGTCTTCCTATGACAGAACCTTTTCCAACAACATGCTGTGGGTTATTCACATGCAAAACAAGCCTGATTCTCCTCCTTCTTCTCCTTCTTCTGCTTCTTCTCCTTCTCCTTCCCACAGCCATGTGGAAGAGAGCTCCTGCGTAATTGCAGAAGAAGGCTCTCAATAGCATCATAATTGGAGCCAACGCCTCTGCCCAGAGAGAAGCCACGGGGCTTTAAACATGTTAAGAGGTTTATTGCGATGAGGTTCCCAGTCAACTACTCTATAACCCCAGTGGAGAAGATGGGGGGAAACAATGGTGGGTTAACAGGAGTGTTTGACCAGGCCCGGGAGCTCTCTGTTGTCTTTCTCTACTGCTCTCCCGGTGAGGAGGAAGTGAGGCGTAGTGACGACAAAAGCAACGGGTGCTTGAGAGCATAAAGGAGTTGGTTAATCACAGCCCTAAACCACAGGAAGTGTCTCCTCAATGAAGCTGCAGGCGGCGACGCCACTGGAGTGGACCAGCAGGCTGAGAAGGTCTCCTGAGGTGGAGGAAACCAACAGAGTTTGGAAAAAGTTGGTGCGTCTTTGAGGTGATTTGAAATACTTTTGTACTCTGAAGTACTAATGTGGACAGAAGGTTTTCAGAGTGAAGACAACTGAAAGAGGATAAGTGACAAATGGAATTATGAAAAATAAAACCGTACATGTGTGATTAGAGTCGGGAAACTGACTTAAAAGTGAGGATTAAAAAAATTATTATATATATATAATCTTATATTATATATATATATATTATCAACTAGTTTTTGTAGCTGATGTCCAAGGATGCTGTTGCAAAGTTATAGAGTTTATTATTTCGTTCCTTAAATCCTTTCATTTCTTGCTGACATTATTAACATTAACATTATTGTCTTAATTATTATTATTTAGTTGAGCAGAAGTTGCTGAGCCATAAAATAATATACATTTTTTAACAATTTATCTTCTAATTTTAATCATATCACTTAAAGAAACAAATATTGATTTGTCCTTTATTTTTAATTTCATTCATAAATGTTAGAAAATCAAACAATTTGTTGTTAGAGTTCTATAAAAAATGCAATCATCAATCATACAAACGTAACTGCCTTTATTATATAGACTACAACTGCAGTTATGGAACATAACATAACTATGGACCAGGCACGGGCAAACTAAGGCCCGGGGGCCAGGTGTGACCCTTTGAGTTTCTTAATGTGGCCCACTAACCTTTTCCAAATTAAATAAATTATTTATACTATCATTATACTTATGCCTTTTTCCTGCAGTAATGCAGTTCCCCCCAATAGAAGACGTCATATAGTGTATAAGAAATGTAGGATTTTAGGTTTTATCCAAGACTTTCAAATGCCATTTATCATAGTTAAAACAAACGCTCCATCTTTCTGCACTGGACTCGGTTCCGATGTCCAATTTTTGGACCAATTGCGGCCTGTGAGGCATAAAGTTTGCCAACGCCTGCTATAGACTATAGTTATATAAACTACAAACCACAACTATAGGTTTCACTCTGTAAGACTATGGCTATTAATCTAATTAAAATGGAATATGGGTTTTTATGAGTCTGCAGTGGTGGCCTAGTGGTTAAGGAAGCGGACGTGGGTCCGCAAGGATTTGTGTTTGAATCCACCAGGTTGCCACTGAGGTGCTCTGAACATAGCACCGTCCCGACCCACATAAGTTCTTGTGGGCTCACCACCCACAGGAAGGCTCACAATATGGTGCAATGTGATTTGGGTGGTGTCAGCTGCCCATGTGACCTGGCAACGAATGAATGGTTGTTCTTTTCATTTAGAAATGCCATAAAATCTAAAGTATTTCTATTTCATACGTCATATCAACAATAATATAGGCCATAAACAAATAATTTATTTACTGACTCACTCATCTCTGTGTAAATTATCACATAAAAGACGTGCGAGCAGGAAGGAGCCACTTCTTACATTTTTTTTTTTTTTGTTTACCCAACAGACTTGGAAAAAAAAGAAAGAAAATCTGAGATTTTCTGAGCTAAAAAAACCTACATTACGTCCTTTTGATTCCACCGACTTGTGCCAGTGTTTGTGTCTCTCGGAAAATAAGGACTCGCCAATGTCTCACGTACACAAACGCATCTCTAATGAGCGCTGTCCTACTTATCCAATTCATTACAGAGATTTCCCGATGCTTTCATCTTCCACACAGGCCTCTGCCCGGGACTGCAGATCCTGTGCGCCACATCATTCGCCCCGTACTCTGTGCCGGGCCTGTGCGTGTGGGGGATGGGACGGGAGGGTTTGGTAGTTTGCACACATCCACATTATCTCTTGCTGCTCATCCGGCTGAGAAGCTGCCCTTAATTACAGCTGTCTGCCTGAGTCACTAACATGCTCCCCTACCCACACAAACAGACAGGATCTGAGAGGAGAGTCCAGGGAGGCTCTGCTCTGCAGCCAGGGGGCAGCTCCTCTCTGGCGGAGGAGCTACAAAAGGTTTGGCGGGTTCACATACAAAGACATCTCCAGACCTTCTCCCCTGGGCTTTGTTGACTTCCACTTACAAAGAAGAGACGTTCACTGTATATATTTTTAGTTTCTACCAAACTCTGGCCTGCGTTTCGATGAAGTCGTCATGTTCAGACCGTACTTCAATCCTTCAACTCCAGTTTCATCTTCACGTGTGAACTGCAGGGGCTGGATCTAACATCTGGAATAAGGAGGCCCAGCCCAGCTCGGGTGGATGTTGGGTTGGGACTATAGATAAATTCCATACATTACTGTGGCGTGAGCTGAGCCCAGTATGTGAAGAATTCCATTTGATGTTTCCATAAAGTTTAACAAGGCCTGGATCGAGGCCAGGACATTTCGTTCCTTTCGCTGACTATAGTCGCAAAAAAGGAAGAAAAAAAGAACTGACTCTGCAGACGCCATGAGTAAGGTGTCAAAGACAGACTGATGGATGGACCAGGGTTTGAGTCTGGATGTCACAAACATCTATAACGAACATATGCAGTTAGATAATGCATACATATATAAATATATTTGACAGATGAGGTCAGACAGGAGTCTCCATGGATGATGATGTTTGCAGATGACATTGTGATCTGCAGTGAGAGGAGGGAACAACTAGAAGAGAACCTAGAGAGGTGGAGGTTTGGACTGGAGAGAAGAGGAATGAAGGTCATTTGCAGCGAGACGTGTGTGATAATGGAAGGGAGACGGTGGAATGGGAAGGTTACAGGGAGCAGAGGTGGAGAAGGTGGAGGAGTTTAGATACTTAGGGTCTGCTGTTCAGAGCAGTGGAGACTGTGGAAGAGAGGTGGAGAATAGAGTGGAGTCAGTATGGAACAACTGGAGAAAAGAGTCAGGAGTGATCTGAGATAGAAGAGAGNNCACTAGGAATAAGTAGAAGACAGGAGACAGAGCTGGAGGTGGAGGAGTTAAAGATGCTGAGGTTCTCTTTAGGAGAGACAAGGATGGACAGGATCAGGAATGAGGTGACAACACAGTCAGGAAGCTAGAGAAGACAGATTGAGATGGTTTGGACATGTTGAGAGGAGGGACAGTGGATACATTGGTAGAAGAATGATCCTAGAGATGGAGCTAACAGGAAGGAGACAAAGAGGAGATTGATGGAAGCAGTGAGGGAGGACATGGA
>JAFBJS010006247.1:51088-66369 GCA_016785265.1 Paraplagusia blochii
CAAGGATGGACAGGATCAGGAATGAGGTGATTAGAGGGACAACACAGACAGAAAAGGACAGATTGAGATGGTTTGGACATGTTCAGAGGAGGGACAGTGGACATGGGACATGTTGAAGTAAGAGTTGATACAGAGGACAGGGTGAGATGGGAATTGTTGACTCGCTGAGGCAACCCCTGAGAAAGGGACAAGTTGAAAGAAGAAGAACAGGGTGTAGCTGTCAGGGTCAGGGGTCTGCTGTGGTCCTGTAGGAGCTTGTGGACGTCCACAACCGTACTGTACTTCATTAGCAGGGTCACATGATTATGTCAGTGTGTGTGTGTGTGTGTCTGGACAGATGGAAAGAATCACAGCAGTGACAACAAACCTCGGTCCGTGAACGACCTCCACGCTCTGAGAGCTGGACTGTACAGGGTGTGTGTAAGTGTGTGTGTGTGTGTGTGTGTGTGTGTGTGTGTGTGTCGGCTCAGGACATTTTATTTTTTCATTAACAGGCAGCAAACTGCTGGTGGATGAAATTTGCTCACAGGAATTAAGAGTGCGTTAATTCATCTGAGATTCATTTCTGCTAATGCTCTGATTAGAGCTCTGACCTTTCACTGCATTACAGCTGGGTGGGGGGTGGAGGAAGGGTGGGGGTGTCTTTGGATTCTCTCTTTGTTCCAGTGGACGAAAGGAGTATGACAACAGAAGTCACATGACCCCAAATCCCTAATCTGGACTGAGCTTTTTCTTACTCCATATGTTGAAGTTGATGGTCCGTGTTTGGAGACTGCTTCGGTAACTGCTACTGTTACTGCTGTTACTGTTACTGCTGTTACTGCTGCTGCTGTTACTGCTGCTGCTGCTGTTACTGTTACTGCTGTTACTGCTGCTGCTGTTACTGCTGCTGCTGTCACTGCTGTTGTTACTTCCTTTTGGTGGTTGTGCTGCTGCTGCTACTGCGACTGTTACTGCTGCCGTAACAACTGCTGCTGTTGCTGCTGTTATTGCTACTTTCAATTCTGTTACTGCTGATACTACTGTTACTGCTGCTGTTACTGCAAATGTTCTACTTCTTTCAACTTCAACTCCTGATGGAGCCACAACTTAAGTCCTGAGTACACTGTGCAATTTTTACACACACACACACACACACACACACACACACACACACACACACACACACACACATCCGTGTTTGGAGACTGCTTCGGTAACTGTTACTGTTACTGCTGTTACTGTTACTGCTGTTACTGCTGCTGTTGTTACTGCTGTTAGTGCTGCTGCTGTCACTGCTGTTGTTACTTCCTTTTGGTGGTTGTGCTGCTGCTGCAACTGCTACTGTTACTGCTGCCGTAACAACTGCTGCTGTTGCTGCTGTTATTGCTACTTTCAATTCTGTTACTGCTGATACTACTGTTACTGCTGCTGTTACTGCAAATGTTCTACTTCTTTCAACTTCAACTCCTGATGGAGCCACAACTTAAGTCCTGAGTACACTGTGCAATTTTTACACACACACACACACAGTGTTTTCAGGTCTGTTAGCTACGAAGTGTATCATTTATTCAACTGGTTAATGACTCTGGTCTGTCCAGACCCTGGTCTGACTGGACCCTGGTCTGATGGGACTTTCTTCTGTGCAGACATATGGTCTGATCGGATCCCGGTCTGACTGTTCCCTGGTCTGAAAGGTCCTGGGTCTGACTAAAACCTAGTCTGAGCAGACTCTGGTCTGACTGGACCCTGGTCTGCAAGGACTCTGGTCTGAGAGGACCTTGGCCTGACTGGGCCCTGGTCTGAGGGACTTTGGTCTGATCAGCCACTGGTCTACGATGGGTCTAGAACTCTGGAGCCCAGAGGGCCAGTCAGATGGTGTTTACCTTAGTGAGGAGGGGAAGTAAACAAGGATTGATGTTGTTTTCTCCTGTTTTATTGAAAAACAAGTGAAGCAGTTACAGCGTCATTTGCTGGGCCCTGCTCCCTATAATTAGCACCGTACAGAAATGAAATAACATTGACCAGAAGGTCAATAATCCTGATCTATAGTCAAATTAATCCTGCTATCGACACAACAGGCCAACAATACAATTAGGAGCGGAAGGGAGAGCGGAGCAGAGCTGAGGAATGACATGGGTTTATCTCCCAGGTTCACTCTGCAAAAATCCTTTTAAGGTTTCTAATTAATTCATCCATTGTTAATGAAGCCAATGTGAGGAGGCAGGGATTACAGTAGGAGGAGGAGAAGGAGGAGGAGACAGTTAGAGATAGCAGCCTGATGACTTCTTTACTCCTGTTAGTTCTGCTTCAGCTAGTTTAACTTACATGTACTGATGACTTTTAAAGGACTTGAACCCCCTGCTTGTGCTGCCACATGGAACAGCGGCGACGCTGCACCTTTAGTTTCCGCCGAGAATTTCCTACTGAAGCGCTTCATGGGTTTCAGACTCTGGACCTCAGGCCGGGGACAGAGACAAAGACGGATGATGTTGACCAAGTGGTCGGTGCCTGTGGACAACACGGCCATCACTTAGAGATGGGGTTGGAACCCATGAGCTAGAGTTGTTAGCACCACGGTGCTAATGTTTTTACACACAAAGTAAAATCAACAACAATAACGATAAGGTGTGTTAACATCAGTGTCATCAACAAGAAGAGAATGAAGTAACACAACAAAGTCTGACATCTATCGAGCCAAAATAGTTTCAAAAAGAACATAAGCACGGAATTAACGCTTGACACGTCAAAATACGTTCGTGAATTCCTCAAACTACGTTTGTGGATTGCGGTACGCGCATGCAAATCGTGCTTTTAATTTGCAAAACTGCGCACATGCGAATGTGTATTTTTTGCAGACTCTTCTTACACGCATGCGTAATTTTGCCACGTGGGTCCGTGAGCAGCCAATCAGAGGTCTCTCTTGTTTGCAACCAATCATATGGCAGTGTCCCCACGAGGGTCCGTGTGTGACGTCACTACACTGCGCTATGGATCCTGTTTGGACGTAGGTATCTACCCTTAAGCCTTTGAGGTACCTCTCCAAGATATGAACGAGCAAGACCTCTGATTGGCTGGTGACGGACCGACGTAGCAAAATTAAGCATGCAAAGCTAGGCTGCGTAGTAAGAGTCTCAAAATTACCAATTCGTTTCACAAATTAAAAGCACGATTCGCATGCGCGTACCAAAACAAACGTAGGTTTGAGGAATTCTCGAACGGATTTCGATATGTGCAGCTTCTCAGAATACATCCGTGGATTCGTGCTTTTGTGTGTGTTCTTTTTGAGGCCATTCTGGCTCCATAACATCAAGATTTTACCAAACCTCATCAACAAGAAAGCTCTTTGGCGTCAACAAGCGGGGGCGCTGTTCCAGCAGAGTGACTTTCGCTTCCATTTCCAGGGAGAGAGAGAGAGAGATCTGGTGATGGGAAGAAGGTTCATCTGAGCATCACGGGGCCAAGAAGTATAGCCTCTCAGGAATTATGAGCCATTAAATCAAGCCTGGAAATCTCAAGGTTCCCCAAGACTGCTGCACAAGGAATCTGGGCTGGAAAAATATTGTTTATAGTTTAAAAGGCCGGTGATGGATTTATAAAAGAAACATTCATCATCGCAGGAAAACGGAACAAAACGTTCTGGAAATAAATACTCACTCTATAGGTACACTTGTCAAGCAGACAGGACAATAACAAGTGAACTGGGAGGGAGATCTTTCATGTTCTGGCAGCTGAGACCCTCCCTCCCCACCAGACCTCCACCCCGGCCCCCATGCTCTTAGTGTGTGTACATGTTTGTGTATCAGCATCGGTACCAGAGTACCAGTATGAGAGCATCCTGCAGAAGAAGAACAAGAAGGAAGAGAAGAAGGAGGAAAAGAAGGAGAAGAATAAGAGTTGACAGTGATGGAGTGGTCCACCAGGGAAATGAAGCCAGGCAGGACTTCTCTCCTGAGTGCTGCTGTTGACTGTGTTGTTAAGGGCAGCAGCTGTGGGAGTACAGATGAGTGAGTGTGTGTGTGTGTGTGTGTGTGTGTCATGTCCAGCATGGTCAGGTGCTGACAGCTGGTGAACAGACGTATGTGTGTGACTACCACGGTGTGATGGATGGTCTGGGACAGCAAGGCCGTGGATAAGAGCGCAAACAAACTGGCTAATAAATGACAGCCCCACCCCCCGCGCTGATAAATGCCCACCATCAGAGGGAGCCATTTGTATAAAAGAAATGAAGACACTGTCAGTTAGAGATGGAAAGATTCTAACGGAAATGGACCTGAAAGACTACAGTCCATCAGACTGTAAGCTCCTGTCTATCAGTTCACACTACAGTCAGACCATAGGCTCCTGTCGACTATGTCACTCTGACCTACAGTCAGACCTACTGTAGGCTCCCATCAGTCAATTCACACTTCAGTCTAAGTGTAGGCTCCTGTCAGTCAGTTCGTACAACAGTCAGACTTATTGTAGGCTCCCATCAGTCAATTCTCATTTTAGTCTGACTGTAGGGTACTGTCAACCATGTCACACCTCAGTCCAACTGTAGGCTCCTGTCAACCATGTCACCCTACAGTTAGACTTACTGTAAGCTCCTGTCAGTAAGTTCATACAACAGTCAGACTTATTGTAGGCTCCCATCGGTCAATTCACACTTCAGTCTAAGTGTAGGCTCCTGTCAGTCAGTTCATACAACAGTCAGACCTACTGTAGGCTCCCATCAGTCAATTCTCATTTTAGTCTGACTGTAGGCTCCTGTCAACCATGTCACCCTACAGTTAGACTTACTGTAGGCTCCTGTCAGTCAGGTCATACTACAGTCAGATCTACTGTAGGCTCCCATCGGTCAAATCACACTACGATCCAACTGACTGTGGGCTCCTGTAAGTGAGTTCATACTACAGTCGGACCTACTGTAGGTTCCCATCAGTCAATTCACAGATCTGTCAGACTGTAGGCTCCTGTCAACCATTTCACTCTACAGTCAGTTAACAATACAGTAAGACTACAGTCAAACTGTAGACTCCTGTCAGACGGTTCACACTGAAGTCAGACTGTAGGCTCCTGTCAACCATGTCACACTAGTCAGAATAACTGTAGGCTCCTGTCAGTCAGATTGTAGTCTCTTGTCAGTCAGTTCACAATACAGTCAGACTACAGTCAGACTGTAGACTCCTGTCAAACATCAGTGGGCTACTGCAAACCATGTCACACTACAGTCAGACTAACTGTAGGCTCCTGTCAGTCAGTTAACATTAGAGACATTACACCAAAAAGGACACAGATAGTTGACAAATATCAGGACAATCAGAGCAGAAATACAGTGCGGTGTAAACTAAAAAAAAAATATCAGTGACAACTTTCACAACACACAGCAGAGTACAGAGGGAGGTAAAAGATGAATTGACTGAACGGAGGCGTAATTCAATAAATCAACTCTAGGTGGCGCTCATGTAACAACTGCACATGGAGGACTTCGGTAGAAATATACAGTATAAAATAAATAAATATACAACTTTTGGTGAGGAAGAAGATGGCTGTACAAAGATGGCCGAGCAAAGACTTAAGAAGCTGAATGGATGCTACATGAATGCTATCATTTATTGTGAAACTGCGATGATCCCTTTCTCTACTGTTATTATTATTATTTTCGTCATTCGTTTTTGCAAGCGAGTGTATTTAATTGAATGTCTACACACATTCACAATGTAATACACGCGGAAAGTTGAATATAAAGTGATAAAGTATTAAGAATACAAGAAACTTTGTATATCGTTCAGACAACAAAATCATAGCCGTGTGTACGTCCGTTATACGCATGCGCAGTTCATTAGTTCGGCTGGGAATATTTTAAAAGTAGGAAACATAACTTAAGAACACCGCCCTGGATATGAATGGAGAGGCTTAACAATTGTTTCAGAATTATTTTATTTCCGACATTATTTTCGGTGTTTTAAAGAGACTTTCGCCGAGTTTTCGTGAAGTCATAGCCACAGGTGGTGACGACAGAAGCTCCAGAATGTTCTTTCCCTCACACACTTGACGGAGATCCGTGAACATCACCGGTAAAGTCTTTTATTAAGTTTGTTAAACAACCCGCTCATCCACGGTCGAAGCGAAAAGGACAGACGAGAGAAGACACAAAGGCTTCGATGCTGAAGAAAGTGGAAGTTATGTTGGTTTAGGTGTTTTTATTGCCTTGTTTAAACGGAGTGACAACCCTGGAGGACAATACTGAAGCAACAACAACAACAGGGATGGCAGAAGAAGGTGAACCAGGAGGAGATTCACAGACTGACGGAGACTTGATGGAGGACAGGTGAGTGGAATCCATCACAGACACCGGTGAGGTCGTGGTTGCATTTGTCAAAAAAACAAATAAATACAAAATTAGCAAATATTTTGAAATGAAATGGCCAATTTAAAGACTGTGGAAATTAGTTCAAGTATTTCCAAAGTAAGGCTCAAGGGCCAGATGCGGCCTTTTGAGATTTGTAACCTCATAAATAATTGACATGATTGTTTTTTGTTGGTTCCATAGTGTAGTGGTGAGTTCCATAGTGTACGGTTATCACGCCTGCCTCCAAAACTGAGAGCGAAGACAGTCCTGGGTTTGATTCCCAGAGGAACCAAAGAGTTCTGCTGCGAAGACAATAATTTCTTAAAATTTTGGATCAATAAAGTTTCACTTCCTTCCTTCCTTCCTTCCTTCCTTCCTTAAGTGTGATTGTAAATCACTTGACACCACAGTGTGTGTACTAAGTGTACGGCTGTAGGTTCTCACAGCAGTGTGTACGACTGTAGGCTATAGCACCACAATGTGTGCAGCTGTAGGAACTGACGTCAACGTATGTATGACTGAAGGCTCTGACAGCAGTGTGTATGACTGTAGGCTCTAACACCATAGTGTGTGTTCGACTGTCGGCTCTACTCAAAGTGTGCGGCTGTAGGCTCTTGCAGCAGTGTGGACGGCTGTAGGCTCTAATACCATTATGTACGACTGTAGACTCCATTTTTTTCCGGCTGTTAGGCTCTGATACCAGTGTGTATGACTGTTGGCTGTGACACCATTGTGTACGGCTGTAGGCTATAACACCACAGTGTGTGCAGCTGTAGGCCCAGACACCAATATATGTTTGAGTGTAGGCTCTGACACGAGTGTGTATGACTGAAGGCTCTGACAGCATAGTGTGTGTTCGACTGTTGGCTCTACTCAAAGTGTGCGGCTGTAAGCTCTCACAGCAGTGTGTACGACTGTAGATTCTGACACAATTTTTTTTGGCTGTTACACTCTGATACCAGTGTGTATGACTGTTGGCTGTGACACCAGTGTGTTCGACTGTTGGCTCTACTCAATGTGTGCGGCTGTAGACTCTCACAGCAGTGTGGAAGGCTGTAGGCTCTGATACTATTGTGTGTACGACTGTAGGCTGTGACACCAGTGTGTACGGCTGTAGGCTATAACACCACAGTGTGTGCAGCTGTAGGCCCTGACACCAACATATGTTTGAGTGTAGGCTCTGACACGAGTGTGTATGACTGAAGGCTCTGACAGCAGTGTGTGCGGCTGTAGGTGTAGGTGTATTTGTGTCTTGTTCTATATCTGGCCCTGTAATCCTTCACTGTTCTCCTTTCTCTCAGTCTGTAGAAGTAGAGATGCTGAGCCAATGGGGGCGCCGTGTGTTTATTTATTCATTCATTTATTTATTTATTTATTTATTCATGCAGTTGCGTGTGGAGCCGGCTGTTGATGGGCCTCTATTGCGAAGCTCCAGGCTACAGCTGGAGGAAGTGGCCTCAGAGTGTGCACCTGCACCGGGGTAATGAATGTGGATGAAGTCGTAGTCAAATAAATCAGTGTCTGTGGCTGCTTCAACTGGATTCCTCTGTTTAGGGTCAAAATCTTCCACTCTGAGCTGGATTAATCATGTCTGGAGCACGACCAGCTACAACGACTGTGTGTGTGTGAGTGGCTCTTCATGTGTCCAGGCCCATTTGTCCTCCACACTTGCGCTGACAGCGCTGTAATCTTGTAGAGGACGAACCAACACTGAGGGAAAGTCGGACCCTTCAGTGCGGGGCCATAATTAGCCCCCGCCCCGCCCTTCCTCCCAGTGATGAATCGGTGAACCTTTTGTTTGCATTTGTCATGCTGCGGTGGCATTGTCACCAACAGGAGGAGACGTGGTGCACAGGAGTGTGTTGATGAGCTTTGCATGTGTGTGTGAGACAGTCCAGTTATAAGTATATGTAATAATCTTAAAGACACACACATCTGTATGTATCTCTCTCTCTCTCTCTCTCTCTATCTATCTATCTATCTATATATATATACACATATATATATACAGTATATATATATTTCCGTCAAAATTCAGATTGACGCTTTCACTTGAAAAGCTCTTTATTTAAATCATTTATTTTGCACCTGCAGTTTAACATGAATATGTTTATAAACAGTTATACATATATATGTATACACACCTGCAGTTTAACATGAATGTATGTATTTAAACATACATTCATACTTCAAATATATATTTGCAAATATATTATATTTTAAATATAGATTTATATATATTTATAATATATTATATTTTTAGGTATATACAATATATATTTATATATATTTATAATATATTTACAAATATATTTTTGAAGTACCTTTTACCTCAGACCTACCACTTTGTGTTTTTTTAAGATTTAATGTATTTTTTATCATTAATAAACTTCTACTTTACAATGATTTAAAGTGTTTACATACTGTATGTCTTTGGATCCACTTTATATCTGTAGCTGTTTTATAGCCGTGCTGCAATAAATATAAGGCCTCCAGATTAATGCCCCCTTCGACCCTCTCAGTCCAGTCCAATGCCCCAGACTGATAGCCACTGATTGATCTCATCAACTGCCTCATCTCTTATTCATGCTATGTGGAAGGGGCAGAAAGGGAGGGGGGCGGGGCGTGTGTGGGGCAACTGTGGCTGTTCACTGCGACGGTGAATCAGACACTGAACAGACTTAACTCAATCCTTTTATTGTTGTAGTAAATGTTGTTGTTGTTGTTGTTGTTTACGGACTCTGATGGACATAAGGTGGCTGAGCAGCTTATCTGCAGATTTTACTCTTTGGACTAAAGAACCAGGAGGACGTCCAGACTATAAATACAGAAGTGGATATCAGACCAGGTCCAGTAGCCGTGGTCCGGCACAGACACTTCTGTTGTCCATTAAAATACATCAGTGGAGTGGTCTTCTCTGATGGTTTAGATGTTTCCACATATAGTAAAGGCCGCAGACAAACACGCACACGTGTTCAGACGTCTTCCCAGTGAGACTGATCTGTACGTAATAGCCTCTGAATTGCTGCCCCGTGGGGTTGCACACAGACATATGTCTGAAGTGGAAATTAATGGAGCATCTTAGTTTTTATAATGTGATTTAATGATTCATTTGTTTATTGAAAGATTTGTTTCCTCCTACACGTTCTCAATGTTCCCCACGTACTCCTCTCGTCCTCCTCCTGGTGGGAAACCTAGTGGGGCAATACAAACATTTAACTGCCCTCACCCACTGCTGCCGCTGCAGGCCTTTTTATTGCATTGTGATGGATGATCTCACAGTTTGGTGTTCTCCAACTTGGCACTAAATCCAGAGGGCTGAGGAGGGAGGTGTCCTGAATTCACCAGGCTGGTGTGTGAGGCCTAGACTGTGTGTGTGTGTGTTTGATTGTCTTGTAAATGAAACTTTGCCTCTCAGCTAATAATTTAGTCACATTCCATCTCATCAAAGAACCGACGACAGAGGCATTCTGGGAGGAACGAGCCGGTAGTCGTGTTCCCAGCACCTGTTTAAGTGACTGAAAGAAAATGGCCCAATCATTGACATCATCAGAGTCACACCACAGATCAGCTGATGTCATCGAGTCCCTGTGTGGGCCACAGGGGGCGCAAACACATGCATGTAAAGATTTTCGACTAGGCCCGGGCGGATCGTTCTGAGGCGTTGTTCTTTAAGTTGTATATTTATTCTTTAAGTCATTTAATCTAAATCAATGTGACTTTGAATTTTCAGTTAGCCAAACTGTTGGCTGCCCTCTAGTGGTCTGCGGTATAAAGACGGCCATACACATTGCGATATTTTTTTTTTGCGGGGCAAGACTCAAGCCAAAAATCGGGCCCAATTGCAAATCGTTGCTCAACAAAATTACACAGTGCAACGGTCTTTAAGTTGTGGCAGATAAATACCTTAATAAAATTTAATTTCCAATGTTATTTTTTCTTTTTTTGGATTTTCCCACCTATAAAATCTTCCTACCAGAATTAACTGTGCATGACATAACTTTCTGCTACCAGACTGGTATAAAAGGTTAGAATTTTGTATCAATCACTCCGTGTCATTTTGAGTTTATTGTTGTTGTCTTTGACTGAGAAAATATTTCCTAATCAAATATAGTTATATGGAATCCTAGCCATTCTATTGGTCAGTTCTTTTGTTGATATGGGTATGGATCAAGTGGAAGTAATAGTCAGATGGGGCCAAAAGGAAACATTATTTCTCTGCGGCCTGGCACCAATTCACCCACGGACCGGTCCCCGGCCCAGTGGTTTGGGACCACTGCTGTAGTTACCCTGTCTGGTTGTTCTTCTGTTAGAACTTAGGATTCTTCAGCAGGGGAAAACCAAACAGGAATAATACTGCTGTGACCATATAAACACTCACTCCGTTGTTGGACTTTACAGATGTGTGTGTGTTGTAGTCTGTAGTGTGTGTGTACGACGGGAGCAGAGATTGCCTGAGGTGACGGGTTCTGAAAGGCACTTTAGAAATTAAAGCAGTGCCACTGTTCTGTAATGGGGCTGTAATGATCCAGAAAACACAAGATATATGGAGCATTTAATGAAACACGCAGCCCACACTGCTTAATTCTCTTCTCAGCTGCAGCCCAGCCCAGGTTCTCCCTTATATCTTCTCCTATATTCACTGTTCACCTCCACAATGTTGATTGTGTTTTATATATATTCATCTGTTTGACCGTCAGTCGTCAGAAAGTTCCCAATAGAAACTGCGTTTGGTAGTACAGAGTCTTCTTGACGTCATTCACTCCTGTCTTAAATCATGTCTTCTCTGGCCATGACATTGGCAGTGGTTGTTTGGTTCTCCTCTACATCGGTAAAAACAAACAACCACATGTGTGAAACCACTAACTGAGAAGTGAATCTTTTGGGTATTTTTTGGGTATTGTGTGTTTTGTATGTGGGTGATAAGAACCTCTCTTTTAAACCATCTCTTTCCCGACCCCTAACCCTCTCAACCCTTTAAACTACTCCAAACCCCGCCAAGTCTCCCAACTACCCTAACGCTCCAATCCTCCCAACGTCCCCAAACCTCCAAACAAACCTAACCTCCCTAATTCCCCCAACTACACCAATTACCCCAACCCTTCCACCTTCCCTAAGTCCCCCAAATCCTGTAACTTCCCTAACTCCCCCAACTACACCAATTACCCCAACCCGCCCACCTTCCCTAAGTCCCCCAAGTCCCCTAACTTCCCTAACTTCCCCAACTACCCCAACCCTCCCACCTTCCCTAAGTCCCCCAACTTACCCAACTTTCCAATCCTCCCAACTACCCACTCTGACCCACTCCGCCAACAACCCCAATCCTCCAACCTTCGAACTCCCAACTCACAAAATCCTCCTAACGCCCCTAACTCTGCCAAATCCGCCAACTTCCCCAACCCTTCCCACTCCCATGGCCAGTCAGCAGAGCCAGAGCCACAACAGCCAGAGTAAATGCTAAGGAAGGAGAGACGGTAGTTCAAAGTGGTACGTGGGGTGTGTCAGGGGGGGAGCATGTGATGAGTTCTGGTGTGAGACAAGGGTAGATGATGAAGGAAACAGTTGGACGAAGAAAATATGGTGGGGTCAGAGTGATGTATGATCCCGTCTAAGACTTCTGAACAGCAGCATCTGCTCTGAAGGACTCATTTACGTCTTTGAGCTCCAATGACCAATCGCAGTAGGATACACTACAAAATAACCCGTGTCCACTGATGTCCACTTCCAGTGTGGTCGGTGTGGGCTGTGTCATGTGATCAAGTCTGGTTCTGTCAGACGTTCCGATCAGGTTCTATAAGACATTCTTGTCTTGTTCTGCAGACATAAATAATGGACCGAAGGCATCAACACAACATTACACAATATTTATCATTTTCACATTGTCTGTGGGGAGGGGGGAATGTGAGGCAGCAGCAAAGGAGGAGACACAGCAGTGGAGTAGGATGAGGAGGGGGAGGAGGAGGAGGTGATGGAGGGTATGGGGGGGGGCACAAATAACTACCATCAATCATCCAACAGTCAACGTTTTTACATGTTCTAGTTATTGGCAGTAGTCTCTCACCCTCGTGTGTATGTGTGTGTCTGTGATGGTGTGTGTGTGAGTGAGTGTGTGCGTGAGTGTGTGTGTGTGTGTGTGTGTGTGTGTGTGTGTACTCTGGTCCACCGTGACGTCTCTGCTTTTCCTTAAACTGGCAACACAAACAACGAGCCATGAGAAATCACTCCCATCAGCAGGAAGCTGGCAGGTGTGTTTCCTCCCCCAGTACCAAATTAGGATGTGCAAGATTGCAGAAAAGGACTGGACGCTTTGACCACCCCCCCGCCTCCCGCCACCCTACAAACACACACACACACACACACACAAACCTCCACCATTGTTCTTGTAATCACAAACATTTACATGTGTCTGAGTCTGGACATAAAGTGGAGGTGTCCTACTGGAGAGATAGGACAGAAACAGAGACAGAGACAAGGACAGGGATAAGATGGATACACGGGCAAGATGTAGACAGAGATGGGGACATGGACCAGTCACAATCATAAGGTCATGGTTCCCCCACAGATACATGTATTTTTAATGACCTTCTCCCTTGTTAAATGATGTTGACCCTCAGGTTGTTGACTGTTACATGGTTGACTGTTACATGGTTGACTGTTACATGGTTGACTCTCATGTCTGTGAACAATTGTAGTGGTTCCTCATGTTGAGCCACAGAGTCTCTTCACTGATGTTTTGGCTCCAGTTAAAGCTGTGGGCTTCAATTATGGTAAACCAACGCTAGGGGGTGCTGAAGGTTTATCAAGGCATCTTTTGAGAAGTGGGCTGCTACAAAGCATCTTAATTAGTTAGTTGGTTATCAATTTAGGAATCTACCCAAGTCTGATGTTGACAGAGACTGAAGTTCAAAAATCAGGCTGGACAACACTGACCACTGCCCCCCAACCCCGGGGTAAAGCGGAGCCAATAGCATGGGCCCTGTGTGTGTGTGTCTCTGTGTGTGTGAGAGGGGGACATCAACATCATAATTATTACTATTATTGTAATTATTATTATAGTTATAAGTAATGATAATGGGAGACAGTCTCTGTGAGAGTGTGTGTTTCCCTGGTTATCATTAACCTTCTGATAAAGCTGAGTTATTATTAACTGAACGTTGGCTGCTGACCAGCACATGAGGTTCTTGAATGTTCTGTTGCTGTCTGTGTTCATGTCAGTGTCAACCCCCGGACCTCTCTCTCAGTGTTCCCCTATCTAACTATTTTTGCGCCATGGACCGGTTAAATGTCTCGTACTATTTTGTTGAGGCAGTTAAATACCCCTTATTAAAAGTAAATTTCCTGTGTTATGAAATATTTTCCTACCTATAAAATCTTCCTACCTGAAATGAACTGTGCCTAGGCTCAACAAGGATTTCTCAAGTGCACACAGCCTATAATTTTCTGCTACCAGATCGGTATAAAAAGTTTCAAAAGTATCAAAGACTCTGCGTTATTTTGAGTTTATTGTTGTTGTCTTAAAATATTTAGGAATACATTTCTTAATCAAATATAGTTGCATTATCAGTAGTCAGTAGTCTCAGCTCAGTATCGTTTGTGCATGTGCCCCCTGCTGTTCCACAGGGCCCATGACAGTTGCCTAAACTTTTAGCACAGGCCTGCAGATGAAATGGTTCTCCTGGTGCAACCATTTCCAGAATGTTCTCCTGGTGGGACTTTCTCCAGGTGAAACGTTCTCCAGTTGGAACTTTCTCCAAGTGGAACTTTCACTTTTTGCATCACTCAGGTGTTTATGGAAGGTGAACTTTCACCTGTTCTCCACAGGGGGCGACATCATAAGTGCTGGAGGCCCTGCATCCAGAAATGTTTTCTGATATCCATAGGTGTGTGTTGAGGGGTGTAGGAGGTTGGAGCTGGAGGTGGAGGTGGGTGGAGTAGTCACGTCAGCAGAAAGTTGTTTTCCTGTGGCCTGAAGAGACTATTTAGACTGGAGGAGTGGTCTGTGAGGAGGAGGAGGAGGAGGAGAGGAGAGGAGAAGAGCAGGAGGAGGTGGAGGGCCTCAGTCTCCCTGTTTTTTTTAGTTTTGATTGAAGTTGCAGCATGTGTTTGAGTAACATGCTGTGTGTGTGTGTGTGTGTGTGTGTGTGTGTGCGGCCCAGTTATTAATCTTAGTTGTCAGTGCAGCCCAGATGCCGGGCCCTTCCAGCAGCACAAGCTCAGACTCAGCAGTCTGCACTGGCCCTGGGTGGGGTAACGGGGGGCGGATGCTGCTGGTGGTACCAAAGCGAGGGGCGCTCTGATGAAGAGGGCAGCAGGGACAACACGCAGCAGATTAGCTAATGATATTAACCAGAACCTCAGGTAAAACCCAGACGAGGTAATTAGTGGATCTCTTTGAGGTCGGCCCGTGGCCCCTCGTGCACTCTCACGTGCACGGGCGTCACACTGACACACACACACACACACATTTGTGTATCATTTTGTGATTCGTGGAATCTTGAATTATTATTACTTTGAATGGTTAATAAATGACTTCATCTTCGAGTATAAGATGTAATTTTGAAAGTTTTTAATTGTGAAATTTCATTTGATCCAAATTATTATTAACGTGAGCTCCAGATTTTGATTTATTTGTGATTAATTTGTCCCTGAAACTAAAGATATTACGTTGACTGAAGTTATTTAGTCAGTGTATAGCACTGATTCAGGGGTTTGTTCCTGTTCTTGTTCCTTAGATGAAAATGAAAAAGTCCTTTTTGTGGTGACAAGTGTCCACTGAAATAACAATCAGAAAAGGGACAATTGAGATGACAATGACATAACGAGATCATCATCATTTCCCATTTGTTAAAGCACTGACCCAGTTCTAAAGCCCAGTTCTGAGGCCCTGGACCTGGATCCAAATACTCTGGGCCTACAGTAGTACTGAAGCTCTGGGTCTTAGATGGTTGATGTAACCCAGTCACAGCAG